>CAUYON010102644.1:0-16174 GCA_963573935.1 Arctocebus calabarensis | reverse complement strand
TCTCCTGCCTCCACCTCCCAAGTAGCTGGGACTACAGGCGCCCGCCACAACGCCCGGCCATTTTTTAGGTTGCAGCCATCATTGTTGTTTGGTAGGCCCAGGCTGGATACGAACCCGCCAGCTCAGGTGTACGTGGCTGGCGCCTTAGCCTGCTGAGCCACAGGCGCCGAGCCGAGAGTGACTGTTTCATGGAGAAACAGTTCTCTGAGCGTTTGGAAACAAAATTTGCCTAAAAAATACACACACATAAAATATTTTATAAAGTACTTAGATAAAACTTTGGAAAGCTGTCATCTGAAAATGATAAGTACTACTATGGTGTTGCCAATGAAAATAATTCCTTGTTTAAAGAAAGTTGATCTTGGTCTTGACTTGAGCATATACTTCTTCATGGCTTAAAAGTGAGTTCTTTTGTGACCTTAGATATTCATATAGTACCATTTATAGGGTCGCTGAACTATAGCTAAATATTTCTTCTTTTGAGTGCATTAGCTTTAAGTGTAAGAGAAAGAATTTGACAGTGGGATTAAACAAAGCTACAGTTTTGTACAATTTCAAAGGGCTCAATTCTCACTAAATTCTAATTTCGGCAATTACCTGAGTATCTAACATTCAATCAGTATGGAAAGAATTGAATAACTATTCAGCTTTGTACTATGGAGAGTATCTATCAATCAAATTTAACTTAGTTAAAACATGTTGAGTTGATGGCTTCTTAAAAGATGTTTTATCTTTAGGATAGATGAATAATAAGACCACATAAAATTTTTTAAAAGGCCACATAAAATGTGTTTATATATTTTGTGTCAAATACATTTGATCATTTAGAATGGTATCATGTTAGGCTGTGCACCCATAGCATAGTGGTTACAGCGCCAGCCACACACACTGAGGGTGGCAGGTTCGAACCTGGCCCAGGCCAGGTAAACAATGACAACTGCAACAAAAAATAGCCGAGTGTTGTGGCGGGCACCTGTAGTCCCAGCTACGTGGGAGGCCGAGGCAAGAGAATCACTGAAGCCCAAGAGTTTGAGGTTGCTGTGAGCTGTGATGCCATAGCACTCTACTGAGGGCAACATAGTGAGACTCTGTCTCAAAAAAAAAATGGGGGGGTGGCGCCTGTGGCTCAAAGGAGTAGGGCACCAGCCCCATATGCCAGAGGTGCTAGGTCAAACCCAGCCCTGGCCAAAAACTGCAAAAAAAAAAAAAAAATTTAGAATGGAATTATATTAATTAGATTGTATTTAACTTAGTTTAACACATAATAATCCTTACTAATAATTTTTCATAATTGCTTTCTTTTTTGTATCTTTTTAACATGGTTTTAGGCATGAAGATATCCTGAAACACTAGCTCAGAACTCTCATAGGCCCTTTGCTAAGATTTACCAGTTGTTGACATTTTTCCCATTTATATTCTTGCTTCTTAAAAGATTATTTATCTTTAGGATAGATGACTAATGAGACCACATAAAATTTTTTAAAAAGACCAATAAAATATGTTTATATATTTTGTGTCAAATATACTTGATCACTTAGAATGGTATCATGTTAATTAGGTTGTGTTAAACTATCCATAACAATGTTAGCATTTTTTCCATTTATATTCTCCCCCCATAGGTATGTGCAAGTACACACAAATGTACATGTATTTATATATGTGTAAACATATATTTAGACTTTTTTTGGGAGGAAATCCTTTGGTAGTAGTTGTAGATATTATAACCCTTTACCTCTTAATACTTCATTGTATATTTTCCAAAGATCAAGATTTTTGAAAACCGTAGTATGATTTTGATAATCAGGAAGTTTTACATTGGCTGGGAGCAGTGGCTAATCCCTGTAATCTTAGTACTCTGGAAGGCTGAGATGGGTGGATTGCCTTAACTTTAGAGTTTCAGACTAGCTTGAGCAAGAATGAGACCCCCATCTCTACTAAAAATGGAAAAACTAGCCAGGTGTTGTGGTGCACACCTATAGTCCTAGCTACGTTGGAAGCTGAGGGAAGAGGATTGCTCAAGCCCAAGAGTTTGAGATTGTTGTGAGCTATGATGCCATGGCACTCTACCCAGGGCAATAGAGTAAGAGTCTGTCAAAAAGAAATAGAAAAGAAATTTAACACTGATACAATATTATCAACTGATATATAATCTATCTTCAAAAAATTTTTTTTTTCTAAGACTGAGTTTCACTTTGTCACCCTTGGTAGAGTGCTGTGGCATCATAGCTCACAGCAACCTCTAACTCTTAGGCTCAAGTGATTCTCTTGCCTCAGCCTCCTGAGTAGCTGGGAGTATAGTCACCTGCCACAACATCCAGCTTTTTTTAGAGATGGGGTCTCACTCTTGCTCAGGCTGCTCTTGAACCTGAGAGCTCAGGACAATTCACTTGCCTTGGCCTCTCAGAGTGCTAATAATTACAGGCATGAGCCACCACGCCCAAACTCCATTTTCAATTTTATTTTATTTTTTTAGAGACAGAGTCTCATTTTGTCACTCTTGGTAGAGTGCTATGGCATTACAGCTCACAACAACCTCCAGCTCTTGGGCTTAGGCAGTTCTCTTGCCTCAGCCTCCCAAGTAACTGGGACTACAGGTGCCCGCCGCAATGCCCGGCTATTGTTTTTGTTGTTGCATTTTGGCTGGGGCCGGATTTAAACCCACCACCCTCAGTATATGGGCCAGTGCCTGTTCCCTGGGCCACAGGCACCGCCCCTCCCATGTTCAAATTTTGTCTTTTGTCTCAATAATGTTCTTAGTAATCGCCCCTTCTCCCAGATCCCGGAACTAATACATTGTATTTAGTTATCATATCATCTAAGTCTTCTTCGATCTAGAACAGAAAACATAATGAAGAGAAAATATTATTCATTAAGTGGAAGTGAGTCAACATAAAGGTTGTCATCTTCATCATCTTTGCATTGATTAGGCAGAGGACAAGGAAGAGAAGGAAGGTTGGTCTTGTCTCAGAGATGGTAGAAAGGGAGGCAGGAGAATCAGGCACACTTAGTTTAACTTTTATTGGAAAAAATCCACTTGTAAGTGGACCCACCTATTTCAAACCTGTCTTGTTCAAGGATCAACCGTATAGGTAATTCACTGAGCATTGGGTGTGATAGCTGAAGGGAGTGGAAATTTGTGCCAATGGAGGGTTATATTTTGTGCTTTAAATTTTGGAGAGATGAGCCTATTTATTGACTGAGGGGAGAGGTCAGGATTTAGGAAAGAAAATGCAGTATTATAGTTGAGATAACCCAGGGCCCAGCTGCAGTTGTAAGGAAGATAGGGAGCCCTGTGTTAGTGTGGGATAGTTAAATTTCTTAGCCATCAAATGCTGATTTGATCAGCTTTGTCTAAGTCTGTTCTGAAAACTAGCGGTAAAAATCATCATCTGGTAGAATTTTAAAGTATACTCATATGAAGTAATTGTGAAATATTTTCTTGAATCTTCTCTTTTGAATGATCAGTATTTACACCATATATTGTGTATTTATACCTGGTATTGTGCCCTTTAAAAAGAAAGAAGGGCTGGCATGATAGCTTGCACCTGTAATCCTAGCTCTTTGAGAGGCCAATACTGGAGCATTGCTTGAGGCCAGGAGTTCAAGACCAGCCAGAGCAACATAGCAAGACCCCATCTCTAAAAAAAAAAAAAAATAGAAACATGAGTTAAACATGGTAGTATGGCCTGTAGTCCCAGATGCTTGGGAAACTGAGGCAAGAGGATTTTTTGAGCCCCAGGAGTTTAATGTTACAGTGAGCTATAATCACGTCTCTGCACTCCATCTTGGGTGACAGAGTCAAACAATGTCTCAAAAATATAAAAAGAAAATAGCACTGTCCTGTAATCATGGCACTGTGGGAGGCTAAGGTGGGAGGGTCTCTTGAGGCCAAGAGTTTGAGACCAGCCTGAGCAAGAGCAAGAACTCATCTCTACAATCAGTCTATTAAGAAAGAAAGGAACAAAAGAAAGAAAATAGAGCTATGAAGTCCTTAATGTATTATCCCTTCCAGGGATATTTCTACTTTACAAGGAAAATATCCAAAAGAACCAATATGAAGAATTTTTGACTTTGGGCCATTAAGAGGAAAGGGTATGGGTGGCATCTGTGGGTCAGTGAGTAGGGTGCCAACCCCAAATACTGAGAGTAGTGGGTTTGAGCCCGGCCCCAGCCAAACTGCAACAAAAAATAGCTGGGTGTTGTGACGGGTGCCTGTAATCCCAGCTACTTGGGAGGCTGAGGCAGGAGAAGAGAATCGCCTAAGCCCTAGAGCTGGGGTTGCTGTAAGCTGTGATGTCACAGCATTTGACTGAGGACGACCAAGTGAGAGTAAACAATATTTAATATATAGGCATACCTTTTATTGTGCTTTGTTTTATTGTATTATTATTTAACAAATTGAAAGTTTGTGACAATTCTTTGTTAACAAGTCTCTTGGCCCCATTTTTCCAATGGCATATGCTTATTTTGTGTCTCTGTATCAGCATATTTTAGCAATATACTGTTAAGGCCCATATACTGTTTTTGTAGACATAATGTTGTTGTGCTCTTAATATATTATTGTATAGTGTAAACATAACTTTTGTATGTACTGGGAAACCAAAAACTTTTTGTGATTCACTTTATTGAGTATTCACTTTATTGCAGTGTTCTGAAAAGGTACTTGCAGTATCTCTTAGGTATTCCTACAATGTAGAGTTCCTGCTGTGAACATTCATGTATGAGTTTTTTTTTTTTTTCCCAAATTTTTTTTTTTGAGACAGAGCCTCAAGCTGTCACCCTAGATAGAGTGCGGTGGCATCACAGCTCACAGCAACCTCCAATTCCTAGGCTCAAGTGAGTCTCCTGCCTCCGCCTCTCAAGTAGCTGGGACCACAGGCACCCGCCACAATGCCTGGCCGTTTTTTGGTTGCAGCCGTCATTGTTGTTTGGCAGGCCCGGGCCCGGGCTGGATTCGAACCTGCCAGCTCAGGTGTATGTGGCTGGCGCCTTAGCCCGTTGAGCCACAGGCGCCGAGTCAACAAGGCTTCATTTTTCAAAAATTTATTATCTCCCACAATCAAGAGCCCCAAATCCTAGGTAAACAGAAATACCCCATTCCCTTCTATCTGTTCCCTCTACCAGAAAATATTGCTCTTTCCACTTTCAGTGCTGACCATTAGGATATTACACATCCTGCCACTGAGTTTCCTCTCCACCTCCAGGCAGATGGGACGGATCATCTCTACCTATGGTATCCGACAGCCTTTGTACCCTTTACTTTCCTATTCTCCCTTACTATATTATAGGTGGGGACTGAGTTTTACTAATACTGTAAATGATGGCCATGGTTTCAAGACGCCTAGAAACATCTGACTCATAAGGTTACAGCACAATACCTTTATCTGAGACACTCATTCAGTAAATCAACACTTATTTCCATACTCTTCCTTAACTATTTCCACTTTTCCCATCCTTGCTTCACTGAAAGTTCGTTACTGAAATAGGCATGGATGGCACATGTGTGGTAACTGCTGCACCCTCTGGCTCTGGTACCTCCCGATAGCAGACACCTTCCCCCAACTGCAGAATCATTCTTGAAACATGGTTGCAGCACAGTTGTTCACAGCTCCTTCCAAGTCTTCACAGAAAGACTTGTCCCAAGGCAATTTTTTGTACCAAACCAAATTCTGGCTTCTGTATCCTCTTTTGCTAGACTGAAGGAACAAGACATAGGCTCTCTAACTCTTTCCCTCACATATCCAGACTTCTAGTGTATAAAAACTACTTTCATGACTTGTTCCCTGAATAGGCAATCAACTTTTACCAGGTCCTCTGTAAGAAAAATACAAAGTCTCAAATTAAAATTTAAGTACCCTATAAGGTTTTAGAAGGTGATTGTAGTTGGAGAGGTCCTAAGGTTGAAAACCAAGAACCCTGTGGTAAATCCATTATTGTGTGCAATCAATGAACATGAGCTTGAACCCCAACTTGACTCCTGACTAGTTACAATATATAAACTTAGACAAGTTACTTAAGTTTCTATTTTCCTGTCCATAAAATGGGAGTAATACCTCTTACCTCAGAGGACTTCTGTTAGAACTAAATGAGATTTCTGAATTTTGTTTTCATTAGCACTAACACAATTTTATTTTTTGACACAACGGCTCACTGTCACCTGGGTTAGACTGCAGTATTGCAATCATGGCTCACTGTAACCTCTAACTTCTGGACTCAAGTGATCCTCCCAGCTCAGCCTCCCAAGTTCCTGGGACTCCAGATACATATCACTATGCTTGGCTAACTTTTTGCAAATTTTTATTTTTTGTAGAGATGGCTCTTACTATGTTGTCCAGGCTGGTCTCAAACTCCTGGCCTCAAGCAATCCTCCTGTTTCAGGTTCCCAAAGTGTTAGGATTATTATAGGTATGAACCACTGCATCTGGCCCTAATAAAATTTTTACTGTGTTATGTGTACTGAGTCAGGGCCAACTAAAACTCTTTATGGGGTTATGGTGAGGTTATGAGTTGGCACATGTGGGAGGTGCTGAAAAGAATAAAGCACACTATCTAAAAGATCTAATCAGGATCCTATTCGAGGTTTTCACATTTCTTCTTGTAGGAAAAGTTGAGAAGAATAAGGTAACAATTAGATGTTAATGGTATTGCTGCTGGGCTGCCTGAGTCTTTTAGAAGGCTGGAAAACATGTGTAAAATAACTGCAAATACTACAGGTTTCAAAGTAGGTTGTATATAGCTAGCCTTTTAAATTCTTATAATGTCTACTACACAGTTTTCAGTATGAATTCATTGGGATATCCTATGTTGGAAACTTTTCTTTCTTTCTTTCTTTTTTTTTTTTTTGAGACAGAGTCTCACTTATTAACCCTCAGTAGAGTGCTGTGGCATCACAGCTCACAGCAACTTCCAACTCCTTGGGCTTAGGCGATTTTCGTGAGTAGCTGGGACTACAGGCTCCCACCACAATGCCTGGCTATTTTTTTTTGTTGTGCAGTTTGGCCAGGGCTGGGTTTGAACCCACCACCCTCGATATATGGGGCTGGCGCCCTACTCACTGAGCCACAGATGCCGCCTTGGGAAACTTTTCTGAAGTAGCATACTTAATTTTCTTTTCTGTGTAGAATACACAGAAGTTTACCAATGGTAACACTTAATACAATTTACTGTGCAACCATCACCCCTCTCCAGTTTAAAAACACCTTTGCCACCTTAAAAGAACTCCTGTATCCATTAAGCAACTATTCCCTATTCCCCTGCCCCTTCTAGATACCAAAATTTTCTCTCTATGGATTTGCTGACTCTGCATACTTCATATAAATGCAATAATACAATAAATGGCCTTTTAAATCTGGCTGCTTAGCACATTTTCAAGGTTTGTTCATGTTGCAGCATGTACTTCATTCTTTTTTATGGCTAAATAATATTCCATTATATGGACAGACCATGTTTTGTTTTTCCAGCTGCTAGACACTGAGCTGTTCCTATAATACCTTTGGCTATTAGGAATATGTGTTCAGGACTGTGTAAGGGCAAAGGTTTCATTTCCCTTGGGTAGGTATATAAGGATTGGAATTGCTGGGTCATATGGAACCACTACACTGGAATTTTAGGAGATGGCAGACTGCTTTCCAATGTGGCTGCTCCATTTTATAGCCTTCTCAGGAAAGTACAAACAAAGGTTTCAACTTCTTTATATTTTTGTGAACACTGTTATTGTATTTTTAATTATGGCCACTCTGTTGGGTGTGACATGGTTACCTTGTGGTTTTGATTTGCATTTCCCTAATGATTAATGATGTTGAGCATCTTTTCGTGTGTTTGCTGGCAGCCTCACTTCTAATAATTTTAAGTCATCCGGAACAGGCAAGAGCACCCGAGGAAGTGAGAAAGTACATTTACTCCCAACTGGCTACAGACCAAAAAACTTTTAGAACCCCACCTGCTAGAACTGTCCAACCTCCACCACAGCAGCAGCATGGGCTTCTCGGGAATGTGTCTGGTGTGGTCGGGCCAGACCCCACTCACTTCACGATTCTAACTACATCTGTCTTTGGGGTATCCCTCTTACCTTCTCTTGGTTCTCCCTCAACTCATCACAGGGACTGTTCCCTCTGCTATTCACTGTTTATTTTGACCAGAGTCACTCTTTCTTCACCCACATTTGTGTGTGATAACCTAGTGCTTTTGTTCCTGACCCTCTGTTTCAGGCCCAGCACAATGCTGTGAACAGAATGAGAAGCCTACACCTGTTTGTGAGAAGAGAACAAGGATGCAATGGTGGTGGCTGAAGCAGAGCCCCTGGCTCCTTGGCACCGCCACCTTTACTGTGACAAACTAGTTGTCCTGCCAGTTGCTGTTGTCCTCTGAAGCTGTTCTGTGACTGAGAATGTGAAAATGAGGACACCTACACCCTCCCCATCTTGAGTTACTAGGACACAAAATATTCTTCAAAAGAAAAAAAAGACCAATCTGAATAATTGTGAAAATCGAATTTAAACAAAATAATTTTGTTTGCACATCTCAAAATTCAAAGACTTAAGAAAATGGGCAAGTGTAAGAAAGTATAATGGAAAATAGGCAATAATATTTCAGATTTATACTTAGGATGTGCCCATAAAGAGGAAACATTAAATGTTAAATTAATCTTGATTTGTTGACTCAATTTTTTACGTAATTAGCATTTACCAATTACAGAATATCATGTATACATGCAGTTACTTCAAAATTGAAAGAAGAAACGTTCTTTTAACACCTTCTATAAAGAAGTATAATTTATAATACAGAACACTTTCTTAAACTTTTAGAAATTTATACATATTTATACCAGTGTGCCCCAATGATACACAGTATATGCTCTTATAGATGTTATAAAGTATACATTTATAAATTATATGCCTCTCTTTCTCTACAATTACTATAGCTACGATCTTTTCCTGCTTCAAAAGGGACAAAGATGTGTAGAGTGAGCAATAGTCACTCAGAAATTGAGATAAGTCATTTGCAAGGTCTAAAGGCATATATCATGTGTGCCATTCATGAAAAACAATTTTTTCCTAAACTGCAAACTGAAATTACACAAGAAAAACGTTAGGGTAAATGGCCATGTTATAAATAATCCTAAGTAAAAACTACAGAACTTTGACTATAGCTAATGAAATTATAACAAAATACAGACTAATGTTCACATGGTGTGTCCATTCTGGACTATACAATTGCTTGCTATTTAACACTAGCTTTTATTTTGTTAAGTTATAAAGGGCAGGGAACTCTGGCTGCCATAAAGCAAAGCATGTTAAAAAAGTGTGTCTTTTTGACATACAGAAAATAAAATTGGCAAGCCAGGCCATAAAGCTGGCAAGCTACCTAGGCTCAGATCAATTAGTTGGGTGGTCTTGACAAGTTACTGACTCCTTTTGAACCCCGGTTTCCTCATCTGTAAAATGGAAATGATATTAACAGTGTTTACCTCATGGTGCTTCATGACAATTACAGGAGTTAATATTTGTAATGGGCTTAGCACAGTGTCTAGTGTACAGCAGGAACTGTGTTAAGTAAATAAAAGCCCCTATTGTTTCTTTCCTATTTTTGTGGGAAGAATTTTAATCTCTTTACAGTGAGTCTAACCTATAACTAAAAGATCAAGTGATTTTGGTCAATAATAACTGCTTTGGCTCAGCTCTGCTTTCTCATGACTCTGGTATGAATTTTTCCTTTATGTATATCTTAGGAGTATATTTGTAGTATTTTTGTGGATTAGCAACATTTTAAAAAAATTTTCCCCAAAATGTTTTTAGAATTTTTCTTGCTCTTATTTTTAAAATCAAAAACTGTCAGGTAAGATTCAGAGTATTAACAAGATAAATCTACTTTTTGTTTTTTTGGCCAGGGCTGCATTTGAACCCGCCATCTCTGACATATGGGGCCAGCACACTACTCTGTTGAGCCACAAGTGCTGCCCTTAACAAGATAAATCTATAATAAATATATTTATAAAGAATTGCATAACCTATGAATATTCTATCAATAACAAAAGAAAACCCATTCCCTAAGGTTCTCTGATGGTAAAGAGATAAAATCTTCTGCTTTATGCCCAATTTAAGAAACTGGCCCAAACAATTTAACAAATGATTCAAAATACTGTAATAGCTGGCTAAACTGGGACAAAATAACATAGCCTACATTTATGTAATAGTGAGCTCAAAGAGCTCAAAGTAAATTTATAAACTCCCCAAAGAAAGTCTGTTATTTCTTGAGAAATAATTGAGAACAACCTTTATTTTTCTCTACTTTAAAGATGAAAAAACTGATTCATAGGTTCTTTTAAATATTTTGCTAAAACATTTTCCCCTGGCCATTCTGTTTTCCCTTTCACCCTTTCCAATATTTTCTAAGTTCTCAAAATAGACATTGTTTGATTTAGGAACAAAACTGGAAGTTTACTCAAATTTCAGCTTCCTCTTTTAGATGACCACCGCTGGGTCAGTGCTGCCTTCAGTTGAACTGTGTGTATGCAATAAAGATTTATGTGTGTTACTACAGGTACACAGGCTGACAACCTTTAGAGCGACACAAATTTGACCCTATGACTTATAATATAATGATTAAATAGTGGAATTAAAATATTTTACCTGACAAAAAAAATCTATTGTCTTGGGTAACAGCCTGTAAAGAGTCAAAGTATAAATTTTAAGCCTTGGGGGCGAAACTTCACTGCTGCAACTACTCAGCTCTGCCACTGCAGCACCAAAGCAGGTAGACATAAACCAATGAGAATGGCCCTATTCTAATAAAACTTTCTTTACAACAGGTACTGATCAGCCTTTGGCTGTAGTTTGCTTAAGCAAGTCAACTTCTTCTTCTTCTTTTTTTTTTTAAGCAAGTCAGTTTCTTTCTTTCTTTCTTTCTTTTTTTTTTTGGCAGAGACAGAGTCTCACTTTATCACCCTTGGTAGAGTGCTGTGGCTTCACACAGCTCACAGCAACCTTCAACTCCTGGGCTTAGGTGATTCTCTTGCCTCAGCCTCCCAAGTAGCTGGGACTACAGGCACTCACCACAAAGCCCGGCTATTTTTCTGTTTTGTAGTTCAGCCAAAGCCAGGTTTGAACCCGCCACCTTCAGTATATGGGGCCGGTGCCCTACTCAATGAGCCACAGGCACCGCCCTAGCAAGTCAATTTCAAAGAGACTTAAAGTATATATAATTACTCAAAGATAACATCAAGTAATTGACAGCATCTAGCACAAGAACTTGGCATTTCTCTTAAATCATCAATTTCTCTATCACTTTCACATACAGGGTGTCCATAAAGTTCATGTGCAATTTACTATGTTGAACTATTTTAAATTGCATCCCAACTTGATGTCCACCCTGTATAATTGAAAAATAGTAATGACATTTTCCAAATTCTATTACAGGACAACAGATTCTATTCATAAAGGACATTTTATTTTCAAGAGAAAACTCAAGAAATGAGTTCTCTGGTTGAGGGTGAATTGTAGGTCTGGCAGATTTATAGATAATTTAAATCTGCCATTATTTCTTAAGTTTTATATAATAACTTTCAAATTTTACACATGTATATTTATTTCTTACTTCTTTATAAGAACTCAACTATATTATTTGTCAGAGAATCAGAAAGCCTCCACAATTGCTTGGCATATCTCCTTTTCATTTCTTGGTTGACTTAACAATGGCAAAAGTTTTCCAGGGGTGTCCAAAAAGTTTTCTCTGTCACACATTGGAAGAAGAGTTGTCTTGGGCCATACATTAAAAACACAAACACTGGCTGGATGTGGTGGCTCACACCTATAATCCCAACACTCTGTGAGGCCGAGGTAGGTGGATTGCCTGATTTCACAGGTTTGAGACCAGTCTGAGCAAGAGTGAGACCCCACCTCTAAAAACAGGTGGGTGTTATGCCGGGTGTCTGTAGTCCCAGCTACTTGGGAGACCGAGGCAAGAGAATCGCTTAAGCCCAAGAGTTAGAGGTTGCTGTGAGCTATGACGCCACAGCACTCTTATTGAGGGCAACAAAGTGATACTCTGTCTCACAAATAAATAAATAAATAATAAAATTAAACATAAACACTAACAAAAGCCAATAACACCCCCCCCCCAAAAAGTCTGTGAATACTTTTTGTGATATTTAGTACCATGTATAAGCAAAAAAAGTCCTCACAAAATTCACAAGTGGCCTGCAGGCTGTGAGTTGGACATGCCTGTTACACTCTTCATAGATGGAAGATAGCAATAAGCCCAACATGGAAGAAAACAATAAGACAACTTAAAAAAACCCTCAGAGAGAATCCTTCATGAATGACAATCAAGAGTCCCAATAATAGCATCTGGCAAGACTAGACTCTCAAGGATTTCAAACAATGGAATTACTATATACATGACAAAAGGGGTGGTGGTGGAGCAAGATGGTGGACCAGAATGATCATTCATCTGAGTTCTCCTAGAATGATAGGGAAAAAGAGAGAACCTAGCCATACCTGACATAGGCATCTTACCCAGAGTTGTAGCTAAGGGAGTACAGTGAAGAGGTGGTGAGCTAGATACAACTTATGATCCAGAATGGTGGAAATCTGATGAATTAGGGGAGTGATTGTCACCAGCTTGGATTGGCTGGCCCTTCACAGAGGTTCAGGATAGGAGGAAGCTGTTCTGGAGTTTTCAGTTGTTGGGGGAAGCTCTGCATTGAGTGGAAAGCTTGGAAGAGTGGGCAGACTCAAACAGTATATAGCAACCAGATTTGAATACTGGTTGGAATGGATTTACCACAGGTTTGGTGGCTGAGGAAGCAGCCATACTGAGAAGATCTCTGAAGCCAGGGGGCTGCCATTGTGGGAAGGTGGTGAGAAGGTCTTAGCAGGGGCCTAAAGTATGGCTGGCTTAATTCCACCTGCCAGGATCAGAACTCCACTCTTGGGACAGATTAGGAGACTCCTGCACCCCATGCAAACTGGAATCAGGGAGCACTGTGAGACCCTCCCCTGAAGGATTCTTGTGAACTTTAAGATCTCAACTTGGCAAGGTCTAAATGCTGAGGAAATAATCAGGCGATCTGTGAAGGCAACTAAGATTGGAATAAGGACCATAGAGGTTGCAGGCTGTGTTCTCGGTCTCCCAAAAAATACCACAGTGCCACGTGGTATCCTGGCAACATATTGCAATATATTATCATCAAGAGCAAGGACTTCTTTTAATTTGGCCAACAGGAAGAGTTTGGCTTTGTTCAACCACTTCAAGACCTATGCTCTGGGACAATGTGAAGTGAAAGAGGCAGTGAGAAGGAAAAAGGAGGACAAGGAGTTGAACAAGAAGAAAGAACATATGAGGAGGCAGCACCTGGGTGGCCGAGGCAGGTGGAATGCCTGAGTTCATAGGCTTGAAGACAGCCTGAGTCAGAGCAAGACCCTGCCTCTAAAAATAGCTGGGTGTCGTGGTGGGCACCTGTAGTCCTAGCTATTCAAGAGGCTGAGATGAGAAAATCACTTAAGCCCAGGAGTTTGAGATTGCTATAAGCTATGATGCCACAAGCACTCTCTGAGGGTGACAAAGTTAGACTCAGCCAAAAAAGAAAAGAAGAAGAAAGGAACACATGAGGAGGAATCACTACAAAAATGTGAGCAACATGTAAAAGGGAAACAGAGGAACTCTCCCAAGGAACCATGAAGAAATTACTGCAGAAGACTCTATAAAGAATTAGTGGACTTGACAGAAAGGGAATTTAAAATATGAATGATAAAGACAATAAAAGGAATAGACAAGAAAATAGAAAGAAAGAACCAAAAGTCAGATGAGAGATACATAGAATATAGAAAGGATATGGTATAGCTTAAGGAAATGAAGGAAATAACCAGGGACTGTAAAGATGAAGTAGAAAGTATCAAAAATATGTTAGACCATGGAGAAGAAAGAACCTCAGAGCTTGAGGACAAAGTTTTTAAGTTAATCCAGGTAGTTAAAGAGGCAGAAAAGAAGAGAAAGAAAGCAGAACAGGAACTTAGAGAACTACAAAACTCTATGAAGCATTCAAACATACAAACAACAGGATTTCCTAAAGGGGAAGCAGACTGTTCCAAAGGACAAACCCTACTGGAAACTATCATGTATGAAAATTTCCCAAGTTTTACTAAAGACCCCGACACACTCCTTTCAGATGGATATCAAACCCTGGGTCATCTCAACTCAAACAGAGCCTCTTCAGCACATATTGTAATGAACCTGTCCTAAGTCAAGATGAAAGAAAAAATTCTGCAAGCATCCAGGGGTAAGCGCCAACTCATCTACAGAGTTAGAGCCATTAGAATGACAGCAGACTTTTCAACTGAAACCTTCTAAGCCAGAAGAACATGGTCATATACCTTCAACATTCTTAGAACAATTTTTAGCCCAGAATTCTGTATCCTGCTAAATTAAGCTTCAAAATTGATAGAGAAATCAAGTCTTTTGTGGACATACAAGCACTGAGGAAATTCTCTACAACAAGACCAGCTCTACAGGAAAATACTTAGATCTATTCTCGACACTGACCATCACAATGGACCACCAGTAAAGGAAACACCCAGAAGCTAATGGTTGAAATTTAGCTTCCACAATGCTGCAAAGGATAAAACTAAATGGACTTTCACAAAATAAGATGAATAGAACTCCACCACACTTATCAATTCTGTCAATAAATGTCAGTGGACTAAATTCACCATTGAAGAGGCACAGGCTAGCTGACTGGATAAATAAGCACAAGCCATCCATCTAGCCAAGGTGTCACCAGGAGACACACATAGCCTTGAAGGACATCAAGACTCATGGTTAAGGGATGGAAAACAGTATTTCAAGCAAATGCAATTCAGAAGAAAGGAGGGTTTACAATCTTATTCTCAGATACAAACAGATTTATTTATTCATTTTTTTTTTTTTTTTATTAAATCATAGCTATGTATGTTAGTGCAGTCAAGGGGTACAATGTGGTGGTTTCATATACAATCTGAAATGGATACAGACAGATTTAAAGCAACTAAAGTTAAGAGAGACAAAGATGAACACTTTATACTGGTCAAAGGAACAATACAACAAGAAGACATTTCAATTTTAATTATTATTATTTTTTTTTGAGACAGAGCCTCAAGCTGTCACCCTGGATAGGGTGCTATGGCATCACAGCTCACAGCAACCTCCGACTCCTGGGCTCAAGTGAGTCTCCTGCCTCTGCCTCCCAAGTAGCTGGGACTACAGGCACTTGCCACAACACCCAGCCATTTTTTGGTGCAGCCGTCATTGTTGTTTGGCAGGCCCAGGCTGGATTCGAACCCGCCAGCTCAGTGTACATGGCTGGCACCTTAGTTGCTTAAGCCACAGGCGCTGAGCCTCAATTTTAAATATTTATGCACCCCACTTTAATGCTCCCAGATTTATGAAACAGACCTTGAGAAGTCTGAGCAATATTAACACCATAATAGTCAGGGACTTTAACACCCTTCTGACAGAACTGGACACATCCTCTAAACTGAAACTAAACAAAGATACAAGGACTTAAATGTGACCCTAGAACAAACGGAACTAACAGACATATACACACACCTTCCCAAAGCTAAAGAATATACATTTTTCTCATCAGCCCATGGTATATACTCCAGAATCGACCATATCGTAGGGTACAAATCAAACCTCAGCAAAATTAAAAGAATAGAAATTATACCTTGTCTCTTCTCAGGCCACAAGGCAATAAGGTGGAACTCAACTCCAACAAAAACATTCATCCCCACATAAAGACTTGGAAATTAAACAACCTTATGCTGAATGATAGTTGGGTTCAGGAAGAGATAAAAGAGGAAATTGTTAAATTCATTGAACATAACAACAAGGAAGACATAAGTTACCAAAACCTGTGGGATACAGATAAAGCAGTCTTTTTTTTTTTTTTTTATTGTTGGGGATTTGTTTTCTTATACTGGGTTGGGATTAAATTTTTCTTCTTTTTCCAATTCAATAAGATGATATTGATTTTGTTGATGCAGTTTGTTTCTGTTTTTTTAATTTTGCTGAGGTTTGATTTGGACCCTACAATGTGGTCGATTCTGGAGTATATACCAGGGGCTGATGAGAAAAATGTATATTCTTTAGCTTTGGGAAGGTGTGTGTATATGTCTGTTAGTTCCGTTTGTTCTAGGGT
>CAUYON010102642.1:0-30904 GCA_963573935.1 Arctocebus calabarensis | reverse complement strand
GTTCGAATCCAGCCTGGGCCTGCCAAACAACAATGACGGCTGCAACCAAAACAAAAATAGCCGGGCGTTGTGGCGGGCGCCTGTAGTCCCAGTTACTTGGGAGGCGGAGGCAA
This sequence comes from Arctocebus calabarensis, assembly GCA_963573935.1. Lineage (NCBI taxonomy): Eukaryota > Metazoa > Chordata > Mammalia > Primates > Lorisidae > Arctocebus > Arctocebus calabarensis. The sequence goes on along the minus strand of CAUYON010102642.1, from coordinate 30,791 downwards.
GAGACTTGCTTGAGCCCAGGAATTGGAGGTTGCTGTGAGCTGTGATGCCACAGTACTCTACCCAGGGCAATAGCTTGAGGCTCTGTCTCAAAAAAAAAAAAAAGAAAGAAGAGGCCTCTCGCTCGGAGGCCTACAGCAGGGCCAGCTGCCCGCCGACCTGCCCACCTTCCTGACTACGCTTCCCTCCTGCCCCCGGATTCCTGAGTTCACGTAGCAAATGGCCTCCCTTCCCCCTTAGACTAGCTGACCCGAACCAAAGTGCCTTTACTAATTAGACAGACAGACCCCCGGGCTTCCCGGAGTGGTGAGAGTGTTGGGGACCCCGGAAGGGGGCGTGGCCTCCCAGAAAACGGCTGCTGCCAGGACCTGAAGCCCGAGCCGCAGAGGGGGGGGGGCTCCGCAGAGGGCTCGGCGGCCGCGGGACAGCTGGGCTTTGGGCGGGTGGTGTCCCACGCAGCCCCCATCCTCACCCAGCCGCATCCCGGAAATCTACTGGGCCCGGCTGAGCACGCCCCACTAAATAAAACCCTGGGCCAGGCTGCACACCCTCCACCTCGAGTCCTCTCGGGGGAGACCCACCCTGCTTGTGGCCATGGCACGGGGACATGGAGCCGAGCCCGGCCTCTGCTTCCTCATCTGGGAGGGGAGGGCGTGTGACCTCCAGGACTGCTTATGGGCCTTTCAGGCTGTCACGGGCTGTCACCTGCAGGTCTGAGGACTGAGACACCCCTTAACCCACGTCCAGGGGGAGGCTGCGTCCTGAGCGATGCTGTAAGGGACGAAGCACCGCGCCAGCTCCCGGAGGGATGCAAGGCTCTCAGCCCCGCCTGCGGCCCATCCGACTAGTCGTGACAATGGTTTGTGATACTTTATCAACCTGCACTGAACAGGGGACAGAAATGAACGCTTAGGTCACATTTACGTAAACAAACAAAATAAGATAAATGAAATACACCCTGCTCTCTCTGGGGAAGCAAACTTCTGGGTTTTTTTTTTCTTTTGAACTTTCTACATTTTCCAAATCCTTTAGGACGATGTGATATCACATGTGTACGTGTTAATGGTATATGTTCATAAATGTGGTCTCTACTTGCCTCAACGGCCCCCCTTCTCCTTTTCTATTCTGCTCCCCTGCTGTCCTGTACCCCCCATCCCATAGCCCAGAAACCCCTTGTTTACAGTGAAAATCACTTGTACTCCTGCAGTCATGCGGTCGCTCACTTACTCAACAGACAACACCGAGTTGTGGCCTGGAAGCCTCCACATGTCACGGGGGTCATCCAGGCACTGACCTGGTTTTGATGGGCCAGACAAAGCTTCTGGTGACAAAACACGAGACCAGAGTGTGGGGAGATTTCTGTCTCTTGTTTCCTGAATGAGAGTCAAAACCCCTAGGACTTATACATTGGTTCCTGTTTGTAAAATGAATGATCAGCTGTGATAGTGACTAGATTAGACTCTCCCGGTGGATGGCGAGTCAGGGAAAATTACCACTGAGCATGCAGGTTCTAAACATGCAGTTTTGCTGAGGAGCCAGGGAGACTGCATGTGAGGCCAGGGGCGGGGTTGGGGTGGAAGTGTGCCAATTTCTGAGCTCAACAGACCTCAACTCTACACAGACACTGCCAAACTATTAAGAGAGATTCAATTGGCTGCTCACTTTAGCCTAGAAAGCAAGGCTGGGAGGCAGCCAGCCTTCCCCAGCCCGGAGCAGGACGTGGGATGGGCCCCCTGTGGACAGGGTGTTCACTGGGTCACTTCCTGCTGAGATCACCCTAGTGAGACTCAGAGCACTGATCTCTGGGCTACCTCAGTCCTTTGAGTCTTTCCTAGAACGTGTATTTTTTCGTGTGTATGTGTTTACATGGAGGTATCTGTGTGTATTTTTTTCTTCTTCCCTTTAACACCTCTTTGACTGGGACTCTGATAGTGGTGAGAAGAAAGGTGACTGTGAATTAGGAGGTGTGAACACTGGATGTGACAGCCACCCAGTTCCCAGGGGCAGGGCCCTGGGAAGGGGTCTGGCAGCAGCTGGGCAGACAAGCTGCAAGCCAGGAATTACAGCATCTACACAGGTCAAGGCCATGAGGGACCGGGTGGGTCAGTCCTCCCGACCCTCTCTTTGCAGGGAAGGAGCTGCCCAGAGGCCCTGGGCAGAAGAGGACCACAGTTAGACCCAAGCACACTTGTTTGCTGCAGCATAGAAGTGACGGCTCCTAGTAAGAATGGAGGAATTGAGAAGACATTTCTCCTTCTTCTGTCATAATAAAAGAAATTTTGTTTTGATTCCTCCAAGGAAAATTCATATGGCTATGACTTCCTTTACCTTTTTTGAGCTAAAAAACAAATAGCTCTCATCTATCTGTAAGTGGGGAAAAATTGGGTGATGTTTTCACTTAGGTTCTATGAGATAAGCTGCTGGCAAATCTCATCTTCAAGAGGAGTCAGAACCTCAACTTTTTCCTTCTTGGTAACTCAATATGACTTTGTGGAAACCTAAAGGAGTGGCTGGCTTTCATTACAATCTTTCAGAATGCCTTGAAGGATTGGTTGGTGTCACCTGTGCCCAGACCGAGGCTCTCAGCAACAACTGCAGCAGTGGGAGCGCAAGGCCGTGGGCGCTGGGCCTCTCTCCCTGCGGGTTGCGAACCATGTGGAGGACTTCCTTCTTCCTTTACAAGCCCACTGGGTCAGTAACTTCTGTGTCAACAGTTTTAAACATAATGTATATAAAAGGAAAATTGTCTTCATTTGGGCTGATCTCAAGGAAGACTGAATTAAGAACAGAATGATGACAGGGCACTGTGGCTCCCACCTATAACCCCAGCACTCTATGAGGCCAAGGGAGCAGGTGTGGCAAGATGGCTCAAACCTGTGATCCCAGCGCTCTGGGAGGCCAAGGCCAGTGGATTGCCTGAGCTCAGGAATTTGAGATCAGCCTGAGAGGAGTGAGACCCACCTCTGTTAAAAGTAGAAAAACTAGCTGGGTGTTGTGGTGGATGCCTGTGGTCCCAGCTACTTGAGAGATTGAGGCAAGAGGATGGCTCAAACCCAGGAGTTTGAGGTTGCTTTCAGCTAAGGTTCCATGACACTCTACTTAGGGAGACAGAGTAAGACTCTGTCGCAAAAAGCGAAACAAAACAAAACAACACAGAACTGATTTAAGAGAAAAGTAGAAAGAAAAAGCGTTTATAAAAGACGCTAAATTTGTATACCTATTAAAATAAGTTAGGCAGCAAAATCTTCTAATTAATATACCCAAAGCCTAGTGCACAAAACTTAATATTTAGCAGCGGTCCATTAAAGATATTTAGGACCAATTGGTTGAAGTGCAGGTGTTCAGAAATGCTGCAAAGGCGCTGTGCCCTCCAATAGTGCTAAAATACCTCTTTACTCTTATTAATAATAATAAAAAAAAACCCACCAGCTATTACCAAGAGATTTTATTCCTAGAGATGGGCCTGGGAAATAGAATTGTCATAAACTCCAAATCCTTTTCAAGGTGTCTGGGAAATATTTTATTCAGAGTCTGTACATGATCTCTGAACTCTGAGCTATTCTTGCTCTCAAATAGTGGTAAACACAGAAAATGTGAGGTTTTCTGTTTTATTTTGTGGGTTTGTTTGTTTTTTTTTTTTGAGACAGGGTGTTGCTGTGCTGTCCAGGCTAGAGTGCCAAGGTGTCGTCACAGCTCATAGCAACCCCAAACTCCTGGGATCAAGCAATCCTCCTGCCTTAGCTTCTCAAGTAGCTGGGACTTCCGGTGCCTGTCACCACTTTTCTATTTTTTTGTAGAGAGGGGGTCTTATTCTTTCTTATACTGGTCTCAAATTCCTGGCCTCAAGCAATCCTTCTGCCTTGGCCTCCCCAAAGTGCTAGGTTTATAAGCGTGGCATACAGCCATGGATGTTTTTTTTTAAAAAAAGGAAAACAATGTATAAGTTCTCTTGGAAAATAAATAACAATGGAATAATCAAGGAAATGCCACTTTTGGACTATTCCTTGGTCATAGTTCCACTGGGATGTGGAACCAGTGAGAGGCAAAATAATGCCTAGATTTCTCCAAGGGCCAGAGCGTCACTAGATCACCCTGCCCAGCATCCCACTCCATCCTCTCTGCTCTTGAGTCCCCATGACGAGGGACATCTGTGGGGAGGAGGGCAGCAGTGAGCCTGTGGGCGCCAACACTCTGTGTCTCAGTGCAAGCCAAATGACCCTCCGATTTGCTGTCCCCCTATCATGTTTGTCTAAAAGCAGTGTGCTTTGTGTGAATGTTGTTTTAAAAATAATTTGCCCTAGAAGAGATACCAGTCTTTTTAGAAAACAGCTTTTGGTGTGAACCGAACTATTTTGTGACTCTGAGCTCTTTGAGAAGGCAGGGTGTCTCGGAAAGCCAGCCGTAAAAGCGGTGGTTGCTAAGGGAACAATTGAATTGCTGACACTGAGACATATAATGTGACTGAAAACTCTTTTCTTTTCTCCTGCCATGTGGAAAAGAAAGCAGATGAGTCAGAGGGAATGGTGGACAGTGCTATCTGACTGTTAAGGAAGCCGAAGAGCCCCACCGGCCTGTTAGTGAGACTAATAGGTTAAAATCGAGAAAAGCCATGTGTCGCTGGCAAGTAGTGGATGAGTTAGTGAAGGCTGAGGCGGAATACAGTGAGCAGAAAAGAAAAAAGCCACCTACAAATGAGACTGACACCTGGCCACAGCTGATGGCAAAATGCAGAAAGTACTAGATTCGTGTATGTATACTTACTTTGAATACCGTCTCTTAAATACTTTGACTTTTAAACAATTGATTAGTTTGTGCACTCGTCAGCCATTCAGTTGCCATTTGGGGAAGCCTGTTGTGATTTTAAAAACGGGGTTTTTAGAGGTATAACTTATATACCTTAAAATTCACCCATTGTAACTGTGCAGTTGAACGATGAGGGTGACTTTATTGAGTTTTGCCCTCTGCTTCCACTTTTAAACGTCTTGACTCACCAAACATTCCCTTCTGTCCAATCACAGACTCGCTCCCAGCCCCAGGCAGCTGCTCATCTGCTCTCCATCCAGCTCTATAGATTTGCCCTTTCTAGAAATTTTATCTCAATGTAATCATATAATCTTCAGTCTTTTGTGTCTGGCTTATTTCACTCTGCATAATGTTTTTGAGGTTTATACGTGTTGTACCACATAGCAGTAGGTCTTTTTTTTTTTTTCTTTGAGACAAAATCTCACTCTTACTCTGTTGCCCAGGCTGGAGTGCCACAGCATCATCACAGCTCACTGAAATCCCAAGCTCTTGGGCTCAAGCAATCCTCTTGCCTCAGTCTCCAAAGTAGCTGTGACTACAAGGTACCTGTCATAAGCATGGTTAACTTTTTCTATTTTTGGTAGAGATTGGGCCTTGTTGTTGCTCAGATTAGTCTTGAACTCCTGGCCTCAAGCGATCCTCCCGCCTCAGCCTCCCAGAGTGCTAGGATTACAGGTGTGAGCCACTGCACCAGCCACTTCTTTTAAGGCTGAATGATATCCAGACAGATATGTCACTTTTTGTTTGGCCAGGTGACCATAACAAACCCTGTCTATTACCAGTAGATAGACATTTAGGTTGTTTTGGTTTAGGGCAATTATGAATAATCCTCCACAAACATTCATGTACATTTGTGTACACGCATGTTTTTGTTTCTTGTGGGGATAGATGTAAGATTACAATCTTTGAATCATGTGATAAGTATATGTTTAACTTTTTAAGAAACTGGTAGATTGTTTTCCAACTTGGTCATCATTTTAATTTCCTGTCAGCAATATTTGGTATTGTCAGTCTTTTTGATTATGGTCACTTTAATTAGTATGTTGTAGAACTTTGTTGTAATTTTCATTTGCTTAATCATAATGCCTAATGGTGTTGGTTATCTTTTTGTGCTCTATATATTTATTAAAAATGTTTGAAATATTACAATTTTGAGTGGAAAACCTAAAAACTAAAAAACATACATCTAAATATGCTCTACCAAACTTTACAGAACTGTGTTTCTCATTACAAACTACTTACATCAGAATCCCTAGAGTATTTGTTACAAATGCAGGTCTGTCCTAGCTTGCAGAATCAATACCTGGGGTAGAGGCCACACAGCCCACAGTTTTGCTTCTCCTCTCCCATCACTGGGTCATTCTTCTGCACAGCAGACTTTGTGAGCCACTGCCCTAAACTCAAGGCACCTTTCCTTGATTGGTGAGCACTGCTATGCTGATTGCAAGACCAAGAGTCACTACTCAAGTCCAAGAGTTGCTACCCTGTGACTTTGCCTCAAGCATCATGAATGCAACACATAAACCTTCAAGAAAACCATCTTTGTGACTCTAGAGTTCTTCCCTGAAAATGGACAAATTAGAATTCATCAGGCACAACACACACAATCCTTCTGTGCTGAAAAGAACCTAATTCTCCAAGGGGGAGGGGGCCTAGCAGAGCCCAGACCAAAGAATGGAGTTGACGAGTTGAGTTCAGACACGAGAAGACAGTCTTAACCAAGCTCATGAAAACCTTAGCCACTTTTTAAAAAAGTTAACTATTTTAGTATCACTCCCAGAAGCAAGGTTTTAACTTCATCTTCAACTAAAACTCTTCAGTAGATGGCTTCAACCTTTTCTCTGCAAGATCAGGGCTGTAGTGGCCCAAGCCACATGTAAGCATTTCAATCATGTCTCCAGCTTCACGGTCTGTGAAGGCCGCCTGACCTCAGTGATTTAGAAACTCCTCTTACTCTCAGGGTTTGTTATGGTCAGCAGGCCGTGCTTTAAACGTGTGCTTGTAGGAAGTATTGCTGTCACCACCAAAGTAAGAGCAACAACTCAAAATGCTAGGGCCACTATAGGCTTTGGGAGGAAGTTTCTCTCTGAAAAGGAGGCTTGGAAAATAGAAGGAAACATTCTTTGCATTCTACGATGACAGAGTGAAGCAGAAAGTGTTAATAAAACCAACAAAAAGAGTTCAAAAGAACTTAAAGTACAAGTGGGACTGGTGGCCTGGAATCTTACCAAGAAGCTGCTTTTCTTTCCTTAAGAAGTCAGGCTAGAAGGGAATCTTCCTGTTTGTACTTCCAACTAATTTTAAACACATTAGGGAAAAATATACGTATACCCAATAATCTCCCACCCAGGCCCCTCCTCCGGCTGCTACTCCTGTGGGAAGGGCCCGCGGTGGCACCTGGAGCTGCCGGTCGCTGAGCTGCTGCTCACGGCGTCTCCGGGCATGCGCAGAACGGGCTCAGCTGACACGGGACAGAGCACTGGCTCAGCCTGTGCTCTTTGTGGGATTGTTTCCCTCAAAATGTCACAGGCACTGAGAAGTGGAAGTGCTTTGTGGGAACCAGAAATACAAACGTTCCTGGGATTACCAGGCACAAATTACTCGGCCCTGCACATTGGAACAATTCGCAGACCTTTGTGATGAAGGAATGTGAATGTGAAGCAACTTGAGAACAGGACACAAATGAGCCCATTATTCTTTGACTCAATTAAGTGTACCTGACATTCAGGGTGCGTTTGCCCAACCAGACATTTCTCTGCCGGTGGAGAGGGGTGGGCCACTCCTAAGCAGTGCCCACCAGCACCGCCAGCCCGCTGACGGGGGGTGCGGGCACCTCCACACGGAGGAGAACCGTCCAGCTGCACTGCGTCTCGTACGCCAGGCGAATGATGACAATAACACTGAGTCAATTTTTGTAACAGCCGCAGATTTTTATAGAAATTAGTGACAGAGGAATAAGCCATCTGAAATAACACCATTTAGTAATGTGACTTTTCCCCCATTTAGATAAGTTCAAATTGTGGACATACTGTCCCCTGCATTTGCCCAGATGGTAAAACTAGACACGCTGGTTGGAAGTGAGCTTTGAAATTGCCACATAATTAGAATCCCTGTCCTAGTAAAATAAAAATATCAAATGGCCTGTTAATAATTTCACATTTTCAAAAGACCGCAATACTTTCCTCTAGCTTGTCTCTATCTATATTATTTGAAAATGTAATCTGGCTAGGCCTGCTGGCTCACACCTGTGATCCCAGCACTCCAGGAAGCTGAGTTGGGTGGATCGTTTGCGCTCAGGAGTTTGAGACCAGCCTGAGCAAAAGTGAGACCCCCATCTCTACTAAAAATAGAAAAAGTAGCCAGTGTTGTGGTGGGTGCCTGTAGTCCCAGCCACCTGGGAGGCTGAGGCAAAGGGATCTCAGGAGCCCAAGAGTTTGATGTTGCTGTGAGCTAAGATTATGATGCCATGGCACTCTACCCAAGGTGACGGGGCGAAACTCAAAACTCTCAAAAAAAAAAGAAAGAAAAGTAGAAAAGAAAATGCAATCTGGATAATTATTCATGAGCACCCTCTGGGGATTGTGGAACAAGTAACTCAAACTGCCACTGCCCTAGAGATTGAAAAGGCCATCGAGGTGACCTGGGCCTAACTTCCTTCCTGGTAGGTCCGCAACCCAGAGTCTACTGGCTCCTTGGCCGGGCCCCACCTTCCACCATCGGGTTTTGACTCGGTGCAAAGCTGCAGACCACAGCTGAGTCAGGCTGCACCAGCCCACAGCTGTCATTCAATAGGAACTTCCTCTTGGCATTACTTTCTTCTGTCACCTCTTTCCTTGTCTCTCTCTTGCTCTCTGTATTTTGTTTTATTTTTTTTTTTTTGCGTGTCATCTTTACAATAACATAAATATTGACTTTGTTCTCAAATAAACTTTTCTGATTCTTGGCCATTCTCTTGGCATTTATGTTTATAAAGTTGTTTTGTTTCAGCTTTGGACATCTTCCATGTTAGGACTTTTCAAAAAATTTTTTCAAACATTTTAGTAACTTTTAAATTTTGAACTAATTCCAGAATTACTGAAAAGCTGAAAAATAACACAAAGAAGTCCCTTATACTTTTTACTCAGATTCTCCATGGTTAAGATTTTCCCACATCTGCCTGTCACTTTCCCTTTGCGTCTGTACATATTATTATCTTTTGTCTGAACCATGTCAGGATAAGTCACAGCATGATACCTCTTTACCCTGCATACTTCACTGTGTCTCACTGTGAAAAGTTTTACATTTTAAGGCTGAAAAAGGAAAAAGCAGATAAACAAAAAGAAGGTAATTAAAATCCATCTGGAACTCACCACCCAGTATATTCTTCCAATTCTTTTTTATGTATATATTCAAATTTTTAAGCAAATGTGATATATTATACATACATTTTGGGCCCTGCTGTTAGAGGCAGTGCAGTTTGGCAGGAAGAGCATGGGTGCTGGATCAATCTGGGCTTAGATCCTGGGGCAATACTCATTATTATACTGGTTTTCTGGGTGGTGCCTGTGGCTCAAAGGAGCAGGGCGCTGACCCCATGTACCAGAGGTAGCAGGTTCAAACCCAGCCCCAGCCAAAAAAAAAAAAAGTATACTAGTTTTCTGTGGCTGCCACAAATTGCATAAAGATGGCTTGAAACAACAGAAACTTACTCTCATAGTTCAGGAGGCCCGAAGCCTAAAATCAGTGTCGGCATAGTTCCTTCTGGAGCTCCAGGAGACAGAGCTGGTTCCATGCCTCTCTCCTCACAGAAGGGGCCGTCCCAGCCTCTGGCACACTTGGCTGTGAGCACACGACTCCGATCTCTGCTTCCATCTTCACAGGGGCCCCTTGCTCTGCGTCTCAGATCACTCTCTTCTTTCTCATGGAAGGACAACTGTCATGTCATTGAACTTTATGGCTAACACTAAGTCTGGGTTGATTTCATCTCAAGGTCTTTCAGTAGTTACATCTTTAAAGACCATGGTCACTTTCTGGGTTGTGAGTGGACGTGAATTTTGGAGAAGGCCATTGTTTATCCTACCACACTGGCTCTAGGAACTCTCTGAATATGTGATACTCTGAGTGTGACTTCCCTGCATTTGGATCGCCAAGACAGTGTAGAGGAAGTGGGTTGTTTTAAGAATTAGATGTGATAATAATGCACATAATATGGGTGGCCAACATCTAGCACATAGTAATCCAATAAATGTAGCTATTAATTATGGTGATAAGGTAGTTAAAACATAATTTATTTGATCAATAACTTGATAACTATTTAGGTTTTTCCATTTCTTGTTATTATAGACAAGCTCCTAATAAACACACTTGTGACCACTTTTGAAAATGTTTTACACACTCATGATTATTTCGTTAGCATAAATCTCTGAGAGCAGTCTGCAGAATGCTAAGGCTTTTGATTTAACAATGTCTTTCTTGGACTACATGGTTTTATGCCTGACTTTTGTTGTTCGTTCTGTGAAAGTGTCTTTTGCATGGCAGTCTAGAGTCCCCGCTTAGCCTTCCCCAAATCACCCATTCCTAGAAATAACACCGTGCCCTGTGGGTCTGTGATCCTAGTCATTCTTCCCCTGATGGCACCTCACTGGGCCCCAAGGCCAGGAGACGCACAGGGCAGAGTGAGCATCCCTGGGCCGCAGCCGGGCAGGCCAGAGAGCCACCAATCTGAAACAAAGTCATCCACTTTCTCAAAGTATTATAGTTTTGAACCCTCAGGTAAACGGTAAACCACAACAACCGTGGCAGGAAAACAGCCCACCACAAATAAAAGCCTGAAACCCCAGCGGCCTTTATTCATGCCTTCATAAGAAATCTCTCAGCAGGTCAAAGGTCCTGGTTCAAAGCTCTCACCCCACCCAGGTGAATCCGAAAGGCCATGATTCTCAGGTCTTGGGCGATTCTGAGCAGGCCTCACAGGGCACAGGATTTTCCAGAGAGTCTCTGTCAGTCTTGAACTCCTGGGCACAGACATGAGGTGGGAAGCAGAAAAGGGAGGGCTGTGGTGCTCCCTGCTGCAGCCAGAGGACTGTGGTTTCCAATTTTATCATGCTCAAATGCAGAGGTTCACACATGCACCAGCACACCAGAAACGGGGTGACAAAGGGCACCTGTGCACCACGGCCCGGCATGTGACAGCTAGGTTTCCTCCTGGAGCAAATACACAACCTTTAGTCAGCTTCTTTTGACCACAATCAGAAAATATTACCAGTGTAGGTGACCACAAATGGTATTTGAAAACATCCTGACAGTTTGGAGGGGGCCAAAACAAAAAACAGTACCCCCCCCACACACTCAGCCTGTACTCCACCTCCCACGCCAAACAATTTTTATTTCGTTTGACAGTCTTTTTAAAAGTAATGTTTGAAATAGTTCTCAAAAGTCATGAACTTGGAGGTGAGTAGATCTATCTGAAAATTTATATTTAGCTTTGCAGCAGGCTGTGAAAACTTGTTTTTATTTTGATTGTTGTGGGTTTGCACCCCTGGAGTTTCGTTTTGACGTTTTAGGGTTAAATGAGTTTCAAAATGAAATGCATCCAGTTGTCAAATTTTCCCCCAAGTTTTAATTTAAAAAACAAAGTCTCTCTCATCCCATAGGTTTTAACTATTACTCTTTTTCTAGAATTCCTCTTCTCCCCCTCTGGTAACCTATCTCCCTCTGCCTGTGTGTTTAAAGCCTTTCTCTCTCTTCCTTTGGGAAACAAAAAGCAGAGGCCAAAAGAACAACCCTGGAAGAGCTGAGCTCGTATTCTTGTTTTGGGGTGGTAAAGCAGACTTGTTCAGATTGGTGCCTCAGTCTCCCCTTTGGAAAAAGAAGATGAAGATCTCCTGTCTACAATTTAAGGATGCCAGGATCAGAAAACAAAGTTGACCTTGACCAGAAATTTAGGAACAATATTCCTCCTAAGTTGTCATCAAGTTGTCATCAGGGTGAAGGATTCATCACCAAATGCCTTCTATAAACATTTGAAGCCTCAGGACAGAGCGCTGGAAGCCACAAATTGAATTCCTTCTATCCCAGGAAGATACAGGTTCAGAGAGGCAGGTACTCTGGCAGAGGGAAGAACAAATTATTAAGCCAGGCTGTGCAGACACAAAGAGGTGGGTGAGCTAGTGCACTCTCCACATGGTCTGTCACCACGTGCCACTGAAGTTACTTTCTATAAATGTCTGGTAAACATTACACAAAGTGTTTAATAAGCTATAGGTACGCTCGGCATGGATTTGTTTCCCGTTACTGCTATAACAAACCGCCATAAACTTAGTGGCTTTAAGCGCAACGCAAATGCATTATCTTTTGTTGTTAGAAGTCAGAATTCCAAGGTCAGTTGTACTGGGCTAACACTAAGAGGTGGCCAGGGCTGTGCTCCTGTACACCCCTAGGGAGCATCTATTTCCTCACCTTTTCCAGCTTCTAAAGCCTGCCTGGGTTCCGTGACTGTGGTGCTCATTGCTCTAACCTCTGCTCCTGCTTCCTTTGTTCAGAACCTTTTTGATTCCATCAGCCTCACCTAGATAATCCAGGATAATCTTCCCGGTTCAAGATCCTTGGCACAATCACACTTGCAAAATTTCTCTTGCCATGTAAGATAACATACTCGTAGGTTCCAGGGACTAGGATGGAACACCTTTGGGGGGCATTATTCTGCCTACAACAAACAAAGCAGAGGCCAGGTCTGCCCTGCTCACTGCTGGTCTCAGTACTTAGCACACAGTTAGTTCATAGAAGGCACGTGATCCACATAAACAGAAGGAGCGGACGAGGCAGATCATGCCTACTCTGAGCAGCTCAGTTTGTCAGATGCTTACCGAGTACCTAGTGTGAGCCGGACCCAAAGGGCACGGAGCCATCCTGGGGTACACAGTGTGACAAGTAGACAGGTAAGGAGAAGACCGAAATGAGTAAAAATAAACCTGGCCTGCTCAGGAACCAGGAAGACAGGGCATTACAATGACTGTTTGCACCCTTGGAGTTGCCTTCTTTAACTGTTGGCTGCTGCATTCTCTAAGAGTTCTTTGAAGATATCCCCTTGGCAAATGTGACTAATTATATTTAGATTTATATTTTTATAGTCTCCATTAATTATTAATGAGAATTATTAAAAGAATCAATGATTAAGTTTCTACAGAACGTCCCCATCCCCATTCTCTGTCCAACACAGGGACAGTCCAGGTGATTCAAGGAGGCCAGAATTGCAGGGCAGAAACGCAGAATATGTTGAATGGATGTGCTGAGCCAGTCCAGGTATCCAAGCACTGCAGCTCATTGGTTTAATGTGTTTCAGGTCTCAGATAATACCAGTAAATGTGGCTTCTCAGAACACAGCTGCTAGCAAGTTATACCCTGCCTACTTGTGCACCAATGTCCAGAAACTAAATTTCTGTGGCTCAATTCAAGACGACTCAGGTGAGTCACAGAGCACCATGTGATTTACGTTCCTTTCACACATGGCCTTCTGGGTTTCAAAGGGCTGACCAGATAGGCCCTCTATGGAGCCAACCACCAGTGTTCTGTGTGCCCCAGCCTTGGGGATTTTTGCACTTCTCCCTTCTTCTCCTTCCCCTTTCTCTCTCTCTCATTCAGCAGTCAGAAACAGTCCCCTTTGCCTGGCAGATGAGCAACCAGCTTGGAGGAGGAGGTCAATGAGAGACTGAGGGGAGAGAGCTCCACAGAGCTCTGGAGGACGGGTCAGAGGTGGTGTGTATTAGCTGCTGGTGGGCAGGCCGTGTCTGCATAGAGATCAACCAAAAGGCAAGGACTATCTGATATTTGCACCCCCACACCTCCTTCACCACCTCAAGAGCACCATGCTCTTACATAATTATATACTTAACCATTTTTGAGAGGCCCATTGGTCCTCCCAGAGTTTGAAGGGATAGTCTCAGTTGTACAATTACAAACACATGTGGTTCAAGTGTAGTCTTGAAGGCTTTTCCTCTACAACTTTTCAATTCCTATTCATTGATAACTCTCTCAGGAATGAATGGTTCAGTGCATGCTGCCCTTTGTGTGGTGGATGTTGGAAAAAACAGGGTGTTAATCCCATGCACCTGTTCTTAATTCTGCCCACATGGGTTTGGAGTGGGAGTTTTTTCACTGCAAATATTTCTATGCAATTTTCAAGACCTGTATTTTTTTTATGCTAACATATCTCTGCTGTTGCCACCTCATGTAAACACACACACACACCCGACCCCAGGTTGGGTCTCTGTAGGCTTACCCACCACTTGTGTCCTCAAAAGGAAGAGCCAGTGAGTGTGAACCAAGATGACCACTACATGGCAGTATATGAAACACTCCTAATGTGCTCAGGCACACGAAGGTTGAGGGCTACTCAGCGCCAAGGCTCCCAGATTTTGATCTGTAACATTTTTTTAAAGGAAGTAAAAAAGAATAGTTTCCAAGCTTTAATTTTTTCAGGGAATTTCATTTAGATTAAAACATAAGCTTCCAGGAGTCACCTGTGACTCAGTGGGTAGGGCACTGGCCCCATATACCAAGGGTGGTGGGTTTGAACCCAGCCCCGGCCAAACTGCAACAAAAAATAGCCAGGCGTTATGGTGAGCACCTGTAGTCCCAGCTGCTGGGAAGCTGAGGCAAGATTCGCCTAAGCCCAGGAGTTGGAGGTTGCTATGGGCTGTGACGCCACGGCACTCTACCAAGAGTGATTGAGTCTCTGTCTCTAAAAAAATCAATCAAACAAACAAACAAACAAACAAAATAAGCTTCCACTGCTCCCTAAGAGAAACATTTTAATTACAAAGATATAGGAAACACAGAATCTCAAAATAAGGGATTCTCTTCCAAATCTCATTAATGTAGCTTTATGAAAAACTCACCACATTATCCTGTTATTCTAATTTTGATGCAGACCAGAGAAAAATTTATCATAAACAAGAATTTGTGCAATCAAACTTAGAGGGAAATTTGTAATTCTAGGTATGTTTCCGTGAGTGAAGTTAAGATCCTTGGCCTTGCACTATCTTATCTGCAAAATGACTCTAAGACCTAAGGGTTTCGGTCTAGAGGCACAGAGGAGAAGCAGAGGCTGCCATGTGATAAAGCTCACTGCTGTCATCTGAATATCCCTACATTCATGTGCTGAGACTTAAGCCCCTCTGTGATGGTAACAAAAGCTGAGTCCTTTTGGGAATTGCTTTAGGCATGAGGGTACTCCCCTTATGAATGGATTCGGGCCTTACAGAAGGGCTAGAGGGAACCAGAGTATGTCCCCTTATTGCTCTTCTGCCTTGTGAGGACACCTAGATGGCCCATCTTTGAGGAATGAGCTTTCACCAGACAGCAGTCTCACTGACAGTTGAGCTGTGTGCCTCTTCATCTACACTACCTCAGCCTTCTCTGTCTGTCAGAGTCAAATCTGATGATGGCTAAGCCACTTCGGTCTCAGGGATGGACCCGTTGAGTGGAACCTCTGTTGAGCCAGGCCTGCAGGAACTTCACACAGATCAGGCTGGTGTGACAGGGCCAGCTCAGGTTCTCCTCAGCATCCTGCTCAGTCTCACCAAGGAATTCTGAAATAGAACATGGCACATGCCATCTTCTGTGGCAGAGGTGGGTGGGGTGAGACCCTCTGCCCTGTTAAACAATGTGCTAAACACGAATATATCGAGTCAAATTCTAGCCGCCAGTGGGAGAACTGGATTTAAATGCTACAGCATGGTCAGGTTGCTTCACTGTTCTAATGCTCAGCCTCCTTGTTTGAAGATTTTGACAATCGTAATACATACTTTTTAGGTTCATTGTGAGATTAAATGAGGTAATCTACAGAAAATATATACTATAGCACTTACTGCATGTTCAAGGTGCATGTTGATAACATAAGTTTTAGCTGGACTCAGTGGCTCACGCCTGTAATTCTAGCACTTTGGGAGGCTGAGGCAGGTGGATTGCTTGTGCTCAGGGGTTTGAGACCAGCCTGAGCAAGAGCAAGACCTTGTTTCCACTAAAACAGGAAAATAGCTGGGTGTGGTAGTAGGTGCCTAGAGTTTCAGCTACTCGGGATGCTGAGGCAGAAAGATCTCTTGAGCCCAGGAGTTTGAGATTGCTGTGAGCTATGACACCACGGCACTCTACCCAGGGTGACAGAGAGAGCCCCTGTCTCAATAACAAACAAACAAACAAACAAACAATGTAACTTTGGTTCAAGGTGCTCCTTTCTATAGGAAAGCAGGTTGGGTCACCCTAAAAGATGACTTTCTTCAGGATAAGAATGCTTTACCATGTTCTGGAAGATATTTGCTCCCAGTAAATCCCCATCCCTGAGTTTTCTGTTTCCTTTCAATACCTCTTAACTCTGTAACTGGTCATAGCACAGAAGTGACTGGCGTGTTTGTTGACTGAAGACCTGGCTCTGCAGTGGAGGAGATCTGAGGTGTCTCCTTCTGGATCCAAGTTGCCCTGCTTATGTATAGGGATGAAAATGACATTCAAAGTGGGGGGAGTTCTGTCATGCTTTTCCCTCTTTTGCTGCACTCAATTCCATAGTCTCATAGCAAGTATCTCCCCAGAAAAACCATGCATGCAGCCTCCGGTGAGATTGGAGAACTCAGAGAAAACTCCAGACGACCAAACACACTGAAACTGACACCACACGGGGTTGTGGGATGACTAACCCCAGCCTGTCTCTCTCTGCAGGAGCAGGTGGCCTTAGGGGCCTTTGGAAGGCTGTGCTTGTGCTGCCACCTGGTGGTAAGAAAGCAAAGCCTGCTCCGGGAGGGTCCCGGACCCTGCAGTCAGACCAAGCTGTGCAGTTATCCCCCAAACCAGCATCTTCCTTACGAAAATTCTATAAGCGGAACATTTTAATCAAAGATTTGTATGCTAATTTCCTAATTTAATTTTATGCTCAAAGCACTGAAAAGTTTGTCGGTCAAAACAGTTGGGGGCACCAGGCCAGGAGTGTGAAGGCTCATTTGAGTCACTAATTCACAGTGTCACTGGGGGAACTGGCTGAAACTTTTTCTCTCAGAGGAATGCAAGTTGACAACAGCCAGAGTTTACCTGCTAAGCAGATGGCTGTAAGGTTTGAATATGAAACTATTTTTTTCTGCTCTCTTTAATTTAGCTCCCCCCTCCATGTCCTCCAACTTCTAAGCACATTTTTTGTGCTTCTTTTTAAATTAACTGTTATGTAAATATCCAGTCCTTCATTTGATTTCTAAATATCAGGGAAGCATTCTTTATATCTGAAAACTCTGGTTTTAGAATTTTGGGGTTTAGGTTTGTTCCTTTAGTCATTCTTATGCTCTAAGAATATCAAACAATGCCCATGTGGCCTTGTTCTCCTTAACTATGGCAAAAGTCACATCAGAGTTCTAAGTTGGAATGGCCAACTCTTAGGAGTTGAAGTAATAGGTTCAAAATCCTAAGAGTTAATAGTCTATATGTCTACTTTTAGCAAACTTTAAACTTACTAAGTATTGAATAATATGTGCTCACAAGGGAAATAGATACTGAGTCAGGGCTAGGGAACCTGCAGCCTTCTGAATTTCAAGATTGTTCTTTTTGAAGCACCAAAGGAGGCAAGAAAAGCTTCATCTTTCTCTGCTGCACCCCTTTTAATGAAAGAATTTGTTCTGTAAAAGTTGGATTCAGTTAAAAGGCCACACTCTAGGATCTAGTAGGACTCAGGTGGGCCCTAGACACAGGTTCCCCTCCTCAGCGACTTCACATCAGCATCCTCGTCTGTGAAATGGAACTGTAATAAGAACTCCTTATCAGTATTGTCCAGTGAGGATCGAGTGAGGTGACACTGCAGACAGATGTGTAAAGCAGGGAGGTCTGTGTCAGCTACTATCTTTATTACCGTTCCCCTCATCTGTCATCTCTTCCCTACCAATTACACCATTGAATTCTGGGTGGCCACTATTACTTAGGTTTCCCAAATGTACATGTCCCCCCCATCCTCTGCCAGATTCACTGTTTAAACAATTGATTGATCCACCTAATACCCTTTTTTGAAGATGATGTAGTCTCAGCCTGTGTGGTTTTGTGAGCCAGCAAAGAACAGTTTAATGGTTCAATTAGCTCCTTGAGGAGATACACGGTGGGTGAAATATGCCAAATAAGCAGCATGCAGCCTCTGTGGGCAGAGGAGGAGTCAGCGACTTCTGTGAAGACGCAGCTTCCTGCAGAGCCAGATGTAGCTTGAATTTTCTCCTGCTTGTTCCCAATAGCAGTGCTCAGGGGGGATAAACTTTACTTAACCTAATTAATTTTAATCACAGCTTTCAAATCTCATACTGTGAAAAGAATTACAAATCGGAATACATTAATAGAAGCCATAGTTTATGCTGCAAGCTAATCATGAAATGCGCATTTACATTTTCTGCATGAGTTTGCAATTACCATTAAAATAAAATTCTGTTATGTCCTTTTAAATTACCAAAATGTGAAGAGCAGATTGAGCCAGGCCCATTTTTGTGCTAAATTACTAGAGGAGCGTCTAAATTTCCAAAAATTAGATGGCTTCCTCCATCTGAGTTGTAGGGGGGAATGACTTCCAGGCATCTGCTTTGGGTAATTTCCATTTTTAAATAATCTTTTAAACTGATTGTGCAAATGTCTCACCTGCTTTAACAAGTATTCCTTTGTGTTTGGTACAGAGGAGGAAATATCTATATAACTGTATGTGTGTCTATAATTTTACAAACATATGATATATGTATATAACTTTAGCTTTCAGGTTCTGTGTAGACTTTCATTATCTGGATGTATACAGGTAAATAAACGTCAGCTGGTTCTTCAAAGGAGCTGAGGCAGTTGAGAAGAAACATAGAGTGTATAGGAATAAAGATTTAATAAAGAATTAGTTCCCTGATTAGACAGGGTGGTGAAACATCGTGAGGTCATACGCAGTGTGGTGCCTGTGCGGGCAGGACTTGACAGTTCCGTATCTCCCATCACACACGTCATCTTGCCGGGTCCTCACAGCAGTGACCTGAGGAAAGCAGCACAGGTGAGCTCGTCTCCACTGCACAGGGGAGGAGACTGGGAGTGTCCCATGAGGGGCAGAGCGGCTCTTTCTGTATGAGGCTCCTGACATCTAGAAACATGATTATGGTAGCTCAATGAGAAGGGATGAGTAGGAATAAGCAGTGACCATGTGCTAACAGCTTCCTGATCCCTGGATGTAAGTAAAGTAAAATACGGAGGTGGGGGGTAGTGGGTGGACGTTCCTCCATAGCCAATTACGAATCTTGGGCTGGTTTGTTTGGCCACCTGACTGGACTCACTGAGCCTTTGGTTTCTCAGAAACATCTTATATCTACTTATGCCCAAGAACGTCCCTGGCAAATTCTTGGCTAGTTCTCTAACCATTTGCAGGAACAGCACCCAGGGACAACAGGCAGTATCTTCCCTTCACCCACAGAGAAAGACAACCTACTTTAGAGAAAGGTCAGAGAATTCTGTTATGAGTTGTTTCAGGTGAGAAGAGCAGGAGGCGGTCAGAGAGGACTTCTGGCTTCTGTTTTCTCAGATGCTGAGATGCCATTTTGGGAGGTACACGACCTGAATCCTGTCAGCAAAAGTAATAGCAAATAGCAGCTCGGCGCCTGTGGCTCAGCGGGCTAAGGCGCCAGCCACGTACACCTAAGCTGGAGGGTTCGAATCCAGCCCGGGCCCGCCAAACAACAATGACGGCTGCAACCAAAACAAAAATGGCTGGGCGTTGTGGCGGGCGCCTGCAGTCCCAGTTACTTGGGAGGCGGAGGCAGGAGACTCGCTTGAGCCCAGGAATTGGAGGTTGCTGTGAGCTGTAATGCCACAGCACTCTATCCAGGGTGACAGCTTGAGGCTCTGCCTCAAAAAAAAAAAAAAAAAAAAAAATAGCAGCTACCGGTTTCCGAGTGCCCGATATGTTCTAGATGCTTCGTCATGGCAGTTGTTCCCATTCAGTTCTCTGTCTTCTTCTTCTCAGGTCAGTATTCCATTTCTCCCAACTAGCTTGCCTACCTCTGCCTGTGCCAAGACCCGGGGGGGACGAGGGGACCGTGGACCCTCGCCGGCTCACAGGGAAGGAGGCCCCTGGGCCCGTGAGGGTTGGCTGTGCCCACATCTCTCAAGCTGCTTTCTCTTCCTTCACGGCTGCTATCCCTGGATTCTGGAATTAGACATCCAGCTGTAGACCCTCATTCCTCCTGAGAGACAAGGGACAGTGCATGGCGATGGTGGGGGAAAGGCACCTAAAAGATCTGGACTTTCAGTCCTGCAGATCGTGGGTGAGCTGCGGCCCGGTGTGTGTGGCGGGAGATAGCGCTGGCAGGATGAACTGCTTTATCCCCCCAATTCCTCATCCGTCAGCAGGAATTCCAAGCCTGCTCTGCAGGGTCTGTGAGTGGAGATGAAATGTGGTTTCTACGTGAAGCAGGAATACAGACCCAGCTCACAGGACTCAGGGCCACAGCTTTGAGCCTCTTCCTGCGTCCCTCTTCTCCAAGCTTAGTATGAGAGGAGGTATCTGGGCCCATTCTCTGAGCAGTGCCAGCCCCACGCCCCCATTTCTACCCTTCCTTCCTCCCACGTCCACCCTCCAATCCTGGGCCTAGGGACCTGCCTGGTACTAGCCAGCTCTCTGCCGCCCCCAGGGCCTGGACTCCCACTGGACGGCATGGAGACAGGGAGGACACGGACCCGGGCCTGCAGCAGCCTGTGTGCGTGAGAGGAAGTGTGCAGAAGTGAAGGCAGTGAGGCCTGTGGTCTACCTCAGGCGCTGTGCGGTGGAGATGCGGAGGGGACGGCGGGAGAGGATTAGATCCCTGTCCCCGGTGCCAGCAGCATTGGTACGCTGGAGCTTTTTAGAAATGAAGACTCTTGGGCCACTGAATCAGATTCTGTAAGACTTCCAAGGATTCCAATGGACATCGAAGCTTGAGAAGCCCTGGAATGGCCTCCAAGTCACTCCGTAGAAAAACCGTGGGCAACTCTGGTTCTTCCTTCCAGGGCGCAGCGTGGAGCCTGCAGATCCTCCACTGGGGAAAAGGGGTGTTCAAAACACACACCGGGGTCAAATTTATTTGCGTAGGGACCACTTGTTCTTTCTTTCTAGATTATTAAAGCAAACCTTTGAATCCTAAGACCTACTGGTGGTACGCGATGTGGTTAGCAGTCCTGTGTCCACGCCCACGGTTCGGGGAAGTCCCCCAACCACACCCACGCTGCCCCTTTCTGAGCACGGAAATAGTCTCTCCCACACATACTCAGGCACTCGCTCTTGTGCATTGCCACGTAGACTCGCTTGGAGCACACACACTCTCGCGCAAGACCACGCACACTTGCTCTCGCTCACGACCATGCACGCTCGCTCTCAAACACACAGGCTCTGCTCATGAACGCCCCTCTCACTCTCACGACCACGTGACTCGTTCTCACGCACACAGGCTGTCGCACTTGACTCGTTCTCGAGAACACACGCTTTTGTGCACACAGGCTGTCACGCAAGACTACACATGCTCTAGCCTACGAATATGGCCCCTTGCTCTCGTGCACAAATGCTCTTGCACGTGACCGCGTGACTTGCTGTCATGCACACACCCTCTCGTGCAGGAACTCATGCGCACGTTCTTGCGCACACAGGCTCTTGCACACGACCATGCACACTTCCTCTCACGCACACAGGCTTCCACACATGCTGTCGTGCACTACGATGCGCACACACTCTCGTGCACAACTACACGGTTCTTGTGCACAATCACACACACTTGCTCTCGAGCACACACTCTCTTGTGTAAGACCACCCACACTCACTGGCCAGCACATGCTCTCGCATATATACTCCCACTCACACACATACTTTCTTATACACTCTCACACAGCCTTATGCCCACATTCACACACACTCTGCCTCACACACATTCACACTCTCCCTCATACACATACACTCTCATATACACTCACACACTGACACACATACATTCTCTCACACACACTCACATGCACACACATTCTCTCACAGACACATGCACACACATTCCCTCACAGACACACATGCGAACACATTCTCACACACACACATTCTCTCACAGACACACTCACACATTCTCTCATAGACACACACTCACGTTCTTTCACAGACACACACACACACATACTCTCTCAGACACACATACTCTCACAGACACACATGCACACTCAAACACATTCTCTCACACACGCACACATTCTCTCACACACACATTCTCTCACAGACACACATGCACACACATTCTCTCACGGACACACACGCACACACACACATTCTCTCTCTCACACACACACACTCACACGAGCACACCATGACACTTTCCACCCCTGACATGAGCCCAGGTTACCCCTTCTTCCTGCTGTATCTTTCTTGTTTTTTCCCCCCACCTTCTGACTCCTTCAGCACTGCTGCTGGCCCCACATGTTCTGGGTGGCTTGGTGACGTCCCTGCGGTCACCCCACCACCTTCCAGCACTGTTTACCGCTCGGTGCCCTCCCGCAACACTGAGCCCAGGGAGGCCGAGCACCCTCTTTGTGTCCCCAACTCCCAGCGCTGTCTGGGGCGCAATGTACATGTCCCTAAAATGCTTACCTCGTAAGTGGGGAAAAGCTGAGCTTGTTACGATTGCTTTTTGTTTTGTCCTTTGAATTTTAATCAGAATGAAATAAAATTACTGCTGACTCTAAGCGTTTCGAAAATTTCTGTAAAACCTTACAACCCAAGTGAAAAAAATAGATTGAGGGAAATTAGATGGTAATTTGTTAAAAAAAAATGTGGTGGCATTTTAATTAGAGAATATTCTTCTCATTGAAATGAGGAACTCCCGGGGAAATACTTGATTTGTTAGAGTACCCTCCGCACATTTTCCTCCAGCTGTCAGGAGAGCTGCTGGGCTGCCTTCGTGAGGACGCAGCGCTCTCTCAACCCGGCTCCTGCCAAGGGAAGCCTGTCACTCCTCCTGGCCCGCAGGGGAAAGCCCAGCCAGTGCCTGGATTTGCTGGCCAAGAGGCCCTGAGGATAAGGACTTGCTTGATTCCACACAACTGGACTGTAGCAGGTAGAATTCAGCTTTGGACCCCCCACCCACACCCCATGTGAAGCAGTTTGTCCCTACCTGAGAATTTAATCCCTCCCGACAAACATTACTGAAAGCAAAGATTTCCCAGAAGGAGGCCGTTTGCAATGGATCACTGGTTCCTAGACTGCAGGATGTTACAAATCAATGAACTTTTTGAAACTAAATACAGGAGTGACTGTAGGATTGCCGTCTTTTTGTCTGGCTAGAAAATCTATGGTTCCAATTATGCCATAAAAGATAATAAATGTTTTACACCAAAAAATAAGGAATTGTGTCAAAATAAAGCCCACCTTTTGAACAACTGAATACATTTACTGGCTTACCACGTTCTATTTTTCTCATTTCACAGCAGACCAGTGAAAACGAGCAATAATTTGGAGTAGTGTTAGAGATCCCCTGGCTTTGACAATCTTTTGTTTGCTAGATCCCAGTATTCCATAGAATGTTCAAAGCCAAACTTTATGAAAAAATTTTTAAATTTTTAATTATTGTGGATATGTAATTGTTCATATTTACGGGGTGCCATGTGATATTTGATGCAAGCATATGATGTGCAATGGTCCAGTCAGGGTAACTGGAGTACCCATAACCCTAAGTATTTATCATTTCTTTGCATTAGGAACATTCCAGTTCAAGTCTTTAATTGGGAATTCTTTCTAACCTATATTTTTGGCTTTTCCTATTCAGCTGCCTAGGCTAGAGAAATTGTAGAGAACTTCATCTTGTACCTGTCTCTAAATCTAGCCATTTATAATATTTGATGTAATTTATGAGGGTAAGGCAATTACCTTCTATTTCTATTTGTTAACAGATATTACAAAATGTAAATTAATATTTAATTTTATAAAATTCTTTTTCTATATAAATCACAATTATTAAATGCTAATTTTCTAACTAAAAAAAAAAAAAAAAGGAACATACCGTAAGTTATTGTTACCCACACAGTACTTGCTCAGCTGTGCTACAGAGTGCTGGATGTTATTATTGCTTCTAACTGCACTTTGGTACCTATCAAATATTTCTTCTTTATGTCCTTTTCCCATGACCTGTCCTAGCCTCTGGTAACCACCGTTCTATTCTCTTATCTCTATGAGTTCTTTTTTTTTTTTTTTTTTGGCTCCTACATATGAGTGAGAACAAGTGAGAAGTATCTTTCAGTGCCTGGCTTATTTCACTTAACATAATGTCCTCTAGTTCCATCCATGTTGTTGTAAATGACAGGATTTTGTTCATTTATATGGCTCAATAATATTTCATTGCATATATGTACCACTTTATTCATTCATGCATTGATGATGGATTAGGTTGATACTGAATCTTGGCTATTGTTAACAGGGCTGCAACAAACAGAAAGGCAGCGGTCACCATGGTATTCCGTTTCCCTTTCCTTTGGATATATACCCAGTAGTGGGGTTCCTGGGTCATACGGTAGTTCCAGTTTTGGTTTTGGGAGGAGTCTCCATGCTGTTCTCCACCGTTGTGCGCCACTTTACATTCCCACCAGCAGTGTGTGAGGACTCCCCTTTCTCCACATCCTTGTGAGCATTCCCTGGTGGTGAATGCTGGATTAAAGCCATTGTAAATGAGGTGAGATGATATCACATTGCAGTTTTGATTTGATTAGTGATGCTGAACTTTTTTTCATATACCTGTTGGACATTCACCCGTCATCTTTTTGAGAAATGTCTATTCAGATTTTTGCCCCCTTTTTAATTGGATTATTTGGAGTTTTGCTGAGTTGGGTTGCCTATAGATTCTGGTTATTAATCTCTTGTCACAGGGTGATTTTTACCCTTTTCTCCCATTCTGTGAGTTGTCTCTTCATTTAATTGATTGTTTCCTTTGCTTTCCAGAAGCGTTTGAGCTTGATGTGATCCCATTTGTCCATTTTTGCTTTGGTTGCCTATGTTTTTGAGGTCTTATTCAAGAAATCTCTGCCAAGATCAATGTCCTGGAGAATTTCCTCAATCTTTTCTTCTGGTATTTCAGGTCTTAGATTTAAGTCTTTTTTTTTTTAAACAGAGTCTCAAGCTGTCACCCTGGGTAGAGTACTGTGGCGTCACAGCTCACAGCAACCTCAAACTCTTGGGCTTAAGCAATTCTCTTGTCTCAGTCTCCCAAGTAACTGGGAATACAGGTGCTGGCCACAACATTGGGCTATTTTTGGTTGTAGTTGTCATTGTTGTTTGGCAGGCCCAGGCTCGATTTGAATCAGCTGGCTCCAGTGTATGTGGCTGGTGTCTTAGCTGAGCTATAGGTGCTGAGCCTGGATTTAAGTCTTTAATCAATTTTTATTTCTGGTGAATTATAGGGATCTAGTTTCAGTCTTTTGCATATAAATATCTGCTTTTCCCAGCACCATTTATTGAAGACACTATTCTTTCCCAATGTACGTTCTTGGCACTTTAAAAAAAAATGAGTTGACTGTAAATTTGTGGACTTATTTCTGTCTCATCTGTTCTGTTCCTTTGTTCTACATGATTGTTTTTATGTCAGCACAATGCTGGTTTTGTTACTATAGTTTTGTAATATAATTTGAAGCCAGGTAATGTGATGCTTCCAGCTTTGTTTAATTTTTGCTTAGAATTTCTGTCTTTGCCTATTCTTTGTATTGTTTGGTTCTATATAAATTTTAGGATTGTTTCTCTATTTCAGTGAAGAACGTTATTGATATTTTGCTAGAGATTGTGTTGAATCTGTAGAAAGTTTTGAGTAGTATGGATTCTTCCAGTCTCTGAACACCAAATATCTTTTGATTTTTTTTGTATCTTCTTTAATTTCTTTCATCAATAGCTTATAGTTTTAAGTGTAGAGATACTTCATTTCTTTCTTAAGTTTATTCTTGAGTACTTTATATTCTTTGTAGCTAATGTAAGCAGGATTAGTTTCTTTGTTTCTTTTTCATATTGTTTGCTGTTGACATATAGAAATGGTACTGATTTTTGTATATAGCTTTGTATAGCTTTCTAATAGCATCAATTCTAATAGCTTTCTGCTGGCATCTTTAGGTTTTTCTAAATTTAAGATTATATTATCTGCAACAAGGCTAATTTCACTTCTTCCTCTCCAGTGTGGATTCCCTTTATTACTTTCTCTTGTCTAAGTGCTTTGGCTGGGACTTCTAGAACTATGTTGAATAAAAGTGCTGAAAGTGGGCATTTTTGTTTTGTTTCAGTATGATACTAGTTGTGTGTCGTTGGATATGGCTTTTATTGTGTTGAGGTATGTTTCTTCTATAATTAGTTTGTTGAAAGTTTTTAACCATAAAGAGATGTTGAATTTTATTAAATGCCTTTTTGGCATCTTATTGACATAACCATTGGTTTTGGTCTTTCATTCTATTGATGTGATGTATCACATTGATTGATTTGCATATGCTGAACCATCCTTGCATTTCTGGGATGAATCCACTTGATCATGATGTGCAATATTTGTAATGTGTTGTTGGATTCAGTTTACTAGTATTTTTTTTTTTTTTTAGAAATTTTGCATCTATTCATCAGTGATAGTGGCTTGTTTTTTTTCTTTTTATGTGTTGTTATCTAGTTTTTGAATCAGGATAATAGTGTCCTTATAGAATGAGTTTGGAAGTATTCCCTCCTCCTCAATTTTTTAAAGTTGTTTCAGGAGCATTGGTATTAGCTCTCTTTTAAATGGACTTTTTATGTGATGAGAACTTTTTACTCCTTCTCTCTCATTAGTTGTCATTAGTCTCTTCAGATTTTGAATTTCTCCATGGTTCAGCCTTGGTAGAGTTTATGTATCTACAAATTTATCCATTTCTTCTAGGTTCTCCAAGCATATTGTTGCTCGTAATAGTCTCTAATGATCCTTTGAATGTTTTTGTATCATTTATAATGTCTCTTTTTTGTCTCTGATTTCATTTATTTGGGTCATCTCTCATTTCTTCTTAATCTGGCTAAAGTTTGTTGATTTTGTTTATCTTTTAGAAAAACATTTTTCATTTTGTTGGTATTTTTATTGCTTTAAATGTCAATTTTATTTATTTCTGCTCTGATCTTTATTATTTCTTTTCTTCTACTCATTTTGGGTTTGGCTTGCTCTTGCTTTCTTTAAGAACTTCATTGTTTATTTGACATTTTTCTACTTTTTTTCACGTAGGTGGCTATTGCTGTAAACTTTCCTCTTAGTACTGCTTTTACTATATCCCATAGGTTTTGGTAAGTTGTGTTTCAATTTTGTTTTAAGAAATTTTAAAATTTCCTTTTTAATTTCTTCATTGACCCCATAGTCCTTCAGAAGCATAATGTTTAATGTTCATGTGTTTGACTGTTTCCAAAGTTCCTCTTGTTATTGATTTCTAGTTTTATTCTATTGTGGCCAAAATAGTACATGAGATGATTTCAATTTTTAAAAATTTTATGAGACTTGTTTTGTGACCTAACATTTGCTCTATCCTGGTGGATTTTCCATGTATTCTGCAGCTGTTGGACGATATGTTCTGTGAATGTCTGTTAGGTCCATTTGGTCTGCAGTGGAAATTTGTAGCAGAAAAGTGAGTTAAAGTTCACTGCTGGCATTTCACACCAGGACAGTCACTTGCTTCCTCTATTTACCACCATGGGGGTTGGCATGACTCACTCAGGATATTTATTTTCCAAAATTGGTGTGTTATGGCTCTACTGTATGTTCACTAGAGACAGAAATCATGGATGTGACTTTCCTAGGGATTTCTAAGTAGGATTAAGTCAAGCAAGAGTTTTGAGCTCCAGATTTTATCCTGTGATATCCTACTCTTATTTTTGCTTTGTCCACAGGAAAAAAAAAATTTTAAAGTAACATACTGAGATGTAAATCTGGGGGCTTATGTGTAAAGGGAAATAAAAACAAACACAAAACTCTGTATATAATAAGGGAAATTATGGTGTAAAAAGACTAGAAATAATTACTGTGACTGAAACAAGAACAATTATGGATTTCCCCCTTATATTTTCCAAATTTGGTTACAATATTTATATTACTTTTGGAATTTTAAGTAAGTTTGTAATTATAAAGAAGTGAGAAAAACTGAAGTGCTATATATCATTACTGACTTCTAGAGATGTCAATAAAATATTGTAAAAGTAAGTTGCAAACTGAGGAATGCGTTATGGCAGATTTCATTTTCTAAAAATGGCTGCAGTGACCTCTCTTTCCACATCCCCCTCTTACCATCTGACATCAACACTTCCCCTCTGAGTGCTGGATAGGCCTCTGGATAGGCCTCTGTAACTTCCTCAGGCAGCTGAGTGTAGTGCAAGTGACACAACATGATGCGTGAGGCTCGTGTTAACTAAAACTTCTAGGATGCCACTGGTGTGGACTGAACTCCTGCCTGGGGCACCAGCAGAGCCCAAATACAGTCAGTCAGACTTTAGTTCCACATTAGCAAGCCAAAATTAAGTTGTATATCTAACATCAGGGATGTGAGAAAGAGATAGCTGGCATGATGTGGAAGGCCACTCTTCTTTAACCTTTACAAGGAAAATGACTCTTTGTTACAATCCGTTTGCCTTTTATCCGTTGTTTCCTCTTCCCTCAGCTTTTCTGCCTATGACTACACAGTGCCCCTGTTACAGGGCAGAGTTCTGGGAACTCTTTCTGGTTTTGGGAGTCACCCAATTCTTAAGTCATTCTTTGCGAAAATCAATTGTTAAGTGCATTTTGCCTAAACCTTTTACTTTATCACCAGAGTGTAAAAATGCCATAAATTTCAACAACCTAGGTCAGGACCTAGCATCACCTACCAGACCTGTAAAGGAAGAAGCCTCCAGATGATTCCAGCTCCTGTCCATTGAGTCTCCCTCCAGTCTCTTGAGTTTTTCTAGAGGAGTTTCAAACCTCATGGAGCAGAGACAGCCATCCCTTCTGCACCTAAGTCAAATTCTTGACCCACAGAATCCCTCATTCTAAGCATAATTAAGTAGCTGTTTTATATCATTATGGTTTGAGTCATTTCCCCCCACAGGAATGCATATTATAATTCTCTTTTAGTTAAAGCAAGCAAGTAAAAGCAAAGCATAACCCACCAATCCTGAACATCTGTGTATATAAGCATTTTAATTTTCTAAATTTTTTATTGTGTTCAAATATACATGTAGGTTAACCTTTAACTATTTTAAATGTTCACATCTGTAGCATTACGTACATTCACATTATTGTGCAACCATGACCACCATCCATATCCTAAACTTTTTCCGTCTTCCTAAGCTGCAACTCTGTACCCACTAAATAGTAACTATCCAGCCCCCGCCCCTCAGCCACTGGTGGCCACCATTTCACTTTCTGTCTCTATGAATTTGACTATTCTAGGAACCTCACAGAAGTGGAATCACAGAATGTTTGTCTCCTCGTGACTCACCTCACTTAGCTGACTGTCTCACAGGTTTATGCTTGTTGTCGCCTTTGTTTCCTTTCTTGAAGTGAAATACTGTTCCACTGTGCATGTCAGACATTGGCTACCCCGCGTCCATCAGTGGGTTGCTTCTGCCTTTTGGAAACTGTGAATGACGCTGCTATGAACATGGACGTATAAATGGGTATTAACTCTCTGTTTCCATTCTCAATTCTTTTGGGCTTATATCCGGAAGTGGAATTGCTAGATTACATGGTAATTTTGTTTTTGATTTTGGGGAAACTTCCACATGGTTTTCCACTGTGGCTGCATCATTTTACATTTCTGCCATCAGTGGACAGGATTCCAATTTCTCTTCATCCTTGCTGACACTTGTTTTTGTTAATGTCTATCCCAGTGTCTTTTCCTTCTGATTAGGGATGTTGAGCATCTTTTCAGGTGTGTATTGGCTATTTTTGTGTCTTCTTTGGAGAACTGTCTATTCAAACAATTTGCCCATTTTTTAATGAGGTTTCTTGTTTATACATTTTTTAAGTGCATATGTAAACAAGGCATAGATATAGAGAAAACCAGCTGTTAGCTCAGAGCCTCAGAGGGCACGTGCCAGGGCACAAGGTCAGGAGGAGTGGCTCCTCTTTGCCTTTTACCCATTGTGCTGGAGAGTCCCACATGTCACCAGCAAATGTCACTAACTGAGTAAAAAGAATTTAAATTATTCATAAAATGTCATTTTGCTTAAGTATCTCAAAATATCTTAAGGTTTTTTAATAGTATAGCCAAAAAAAGGAAATAGTTTTGAGCTTAGCCTCCTTGCAGATTTCATTGGCAAGATTTTAATAATGAGGAGGAAACTTCCCTTCATTGTTCTAGTCACAGACCCTCAGCCTGCCTTTTCCCACCTTCTCCTCCTCCCTTTTGAAAAGAGCTCAGAAAAGAGAGGAACCTTCCTGTCTTTAAAGACACTATTTGTTTCCATGGAAACGTGCTTTCATCTTCAGACTTGTAAACTGAGAAATTGTACTAGAGGCTTTTATCCAGGCAGTCGCTGTTGAAATGGTGTCTGATACCAGCTGTCTGCTTCATTCACCTTCACTGCCCAGTAATCTTGAATTTGGTGATTTTTTTTCTATTAAGTGAAGAAGTTAAATAAAACAAAAAGAAGCTGATGGTAATCAGTCAGTGTAACTGGCAGGGTGCACTCTTGTTGGGTCCTGTGATTGGGTGCCCTAGTGCGGCCTGCTGGGTGACTGTGGGATCTGTGCAGCCCCAGCCTGCAGTTTCACTGGCCCCAAGAGCCCAGCACGCTGGGCCAGGCTGCTGAGATGCCCTGTAAGGTCAGCTGTAGTAGAAATAGAAACCAGCTCTGTTGTCAAAAATGACTTTGATTGTTAATGAATTTTTTTTTTTATTGAATCATAGCTGTGTACATTAGTTCAACCATGGGGTACAGTGTGGGGGCTTCACATGCAATCTGAGATATTTTTATCAACCTGATTGACATACAATTCATGATATTTTCTCGTTTACTATATGAAAA
>CAUYON010102640.1:0-24890 GCA_963573935.1 Arctocebus calabarensis | reverse complement strand
CCGTGGCATCACAGCTCACAGCAACCTCCAATTCCTGGGCTCAAGCGAGTCTCCTGCCTCTGCCTCCCAAGTAGCTGGGACTACAGGCGCCCGCCACAACGCCCTGCCATTTTTTGGTTGCAGCCGTCATTGTTGTTTGGCGGGCCCGGGCTGGATTCGAACCTGCCAGATCAGATGTATGTGGCTGGCGCCTTAGCCCGCTGAGCCACAAGCGCCGAGCCAGAGAGGGGCTTCCTGAGACGCCTCCTCTGACAAGGCCATGTTTGGATGAAGAACAAGATTGAGTCACCCAAACATGAGCAGTAAGAGGGCTTCAGGTGGATGAAATGGCAATTGCCAAGACCCTGGTTTGGAGTGTGCTTGGCATGTTGAAGAACTCCTGGGTGGCACTTCAAGGAGCTGATGACAGAAATTCCTCCTGGGGAGCCTCTCATGAGACACACTGAGTGAGATGGTTACTGAGGGGCTTCCTGTTAAAACCAGTGGAGACGGGCTCAGCACCTACAGCTCGGTGGCTAGAGCGCTGACCCTCCCCCCATCCCCGACTTCTCCCAGGGCAGGTGCCCTTGCCTTTCTCCTTACTGGCTAAATTCCGTTCATCCTTCAAACCTAGTGAGGTCAAGGTCACTAAGAGAAGTTCTTCCTTTGAAATTTTTTAGCATTATCTGCTTTTACCATTCATTTGGCATTTAGTGTATTCTGCTTTCTATTTTGCTTAATGGGAAAGCTGCAGAAGAACTGGGTCTTGGCCTTTTTTTGTAACTCTCCCCTCAACACACACACCTCCCATACCACCCCCACCACATAGCACAAGGCTGAGAACACTGAGAATGCTCAATAAAGAAATATTTTTGGCCTGAATGAATGGCCTTAAGGTCTGTTCCTTTCAACAATTATGGCCCAATAAATTATACCGGCATTGCCTCCTGGAGGGGAAGGCCACACCAAGGCTCCCACAGATGGGGAAACTGCTCTGCCTGCCAAAACCCAGATGCAGGGCAGCCTTGGCCTTGTTTGGCTGTCTACCTGAATCTGAGTTTAACAACTTGGCCTGCAGTTTTACAGCCTGAATCACCAGGCTCAGCACTATAGCATGGGCTCTTTGTCCACATGCTGGTGCCAGGTGTTGAGGGAACAGGCTGCGGTGACTTACCCAGTTCAACAAGACCTGCAGGAGGGGGAGAGGGGTGCCTGCACCCCAGGCTGTGAGGCCGGGGGACTTGTCTGCAAAAGGAACCCTTGTCTGGACTCTAAACAGAAAAAACAAATGTGACGAAGTTTATAGCATAAAGATTGGGGTCTGGGGACACAGAGGGAAGGAGTTGTGGGACATCAAATGACCTCTGAGATTGCGATTGAACTGAACGAAGCTGAGAGAAAGGACCTAGACTCAGTCAGATTTTATTTCCATCGCCGTAAGAGTTGTGTGGCCCTAGGAAGAATGCTAGAATCCATTAAATTCCAGCCTCTAGAGTTGGAGTTCCATATCTTAAGAGCTAAAGAAATGCAGAATGTAAACAAGTGATACAGGGGTTGAAGACCGGTGAGTAGAGGTCTCTGGCCATGTGAGTATTCCCTTTTGGGGCTCTGAAGTCATTGGTACGGCAACTGTAAATAGAGTTCATGCCAGCCGTGTGCTGGTGACAGTTTAACAACCAGTTCTCAAGGAAAAAAAAAAAAAAAACAACAAAAACTTGACTTGTAGCATTTGCAGATTTCTGTGGTGTAAATACACCCACCTCAGCCAATTTCAAATTAGAAGGTAGGCTCAGAACACAGGGCTAGGAGGAGATGGCAGAGCCGGCTCCCGAGAGTCTCTGCAGGCTGCCTCCTGCACATCTGATTCCCTGCAGCCCCTCAAGGTCACCAGCAGCATCACACTTCTCTGTTAGTTTGGCAACCACGTCAAGCGCTGTGAGTCAATGGGGCAACCTCAAAAACTATATGAGAAAATAACTCCAAATATTGTTGAAGATAATATAATAATTCCTAAGCGGGAGAGTATCTCTTCAACCTGGTACAATTTAGAATTAAGTGTGGAAATATTTAAAAGAAGAATATTCGTAGTATTAATGTTTTTATGTTAAGGTATTTCTACTTATTTAGTATTTTAGGTACATACGAGGCTTGAAAGAATCTGACCTGTTAGTACTATATAGCATCTCAGCCTTGCTGGGCGCAGTGGCGCCTGCCTGTAGCCCCCGCTACGTGGGAGGCTGACATGGGACGATTGCTTGAGTCCAGGAGCTCTGGGCTGTAGTGCGCTATGCGGATCGGGTGTGGGCACTAAGTTCGGCATCAATATGGTGACCTCTCGGGAGTGGGTGGGTGAACCGGCCCAGGTTGGAAACAGAGCAGGTCAAAGCTCCCGTGCTGATCAGTAGCGGGATCATTCCTGTGAATAGCCACTGCCTCCAGCCTGGGCTACATAGCGAGACCCTGTCTCTAAAACAACAACAACAACAAAATCTCAGCCTTGTAATCTCCATTTCACAGGCTGTGTAATTAAGCTCTTTCTCTCGTCTTTCTCTTTCCTCTCCGGTCAGTCCTGAAGCCTGTAGGTGAGGCACAGCAAAGTAGACAGAGTCGATCTTTGTTACTTGTGGGTTTCATATTTGTGGATTTGCTGACTGTCTAAAATTTATTTGTGATCCCAAACTCGATATTCTGATGGTGTTTACACATATCACCCATGTGCACAAAGCAGTGAGAAATTCGAGTCAACTGAGAGGCACATAAGGCAATGCTCTGACTTCCTATTTCAGCGTTTTTTGTCTTTTTTTTTTATAGAGACAGAGTCTCACTTTGTCACCCTCGGTAGAGTGCCATGGCATCACAGCTCACAGCAACCTCCCACTCCTGGGCTTAGGCGATTCTCTTGCCTCAGCCTCCCGAGTAGCTGGGACTACAGGCGCCCGCCTCAAAGGCCAGTTAATTATTTGTTGCAGTTTGGCTGGGGCTGGGTTTGAACCCACCACCCTCAGTATATGGGGCTGGCGCCCTACTCGCTGAGCCACAGGCGCCGCCCAATGCCCGGCTATTTTTAGAGATGAGGTCTCACTCTTGCCCAGGCTATCTCAAACCTGTAAGCTCAGGTAATTCACCTGCCTCAGCCTCCCAAAGTGCTGGGATTACAGGCGTGAGCCGCCACATCCGGCCTGGGTTACCACTTCTTTTTCCTGCCTGGACTCTGACTACCTACTTTGAGCCACCACTGCATGGATCCCCTCTCCATCCTGCTTGAGATCTGACACTGTGCTCTGGGCCATGGCGGCTCCTCACTCTGCACATGCAGTCGACTCTCATTGATCAAGTTACCACGAACTCTGCCTTGGTGAATGTTGGCCTACTGCTCCTAAGGGAAATGCCAGGTTAGGTTCCTGAGAGCCTCTGGTTACAACACTTTTGTCAGCTGATTAGTATACAACCTTATTTTATGTGTATTTCTGTTTAAAGACACCTTATTAGTCTTGGCATCTGTAGATCAAGCCACTAAGGCGCCAGCCACAGACACCATAGTTGGCGGGTTCAAATCCAGCCCAGGCCCACCAAACAACAATAACAACTACAACCAAAAAATAGCTGGGCATTGTGGCAGGTGCCTTAAGTCCCAGGTACTCGGGAGACTGAGGCAAGAGAATCGCCTAGGCCAGGAATTGGAGGATGCTGTGAGCTATGACTCCACAGCACTCTACCGGGGAAAATAAAGTAAGACTCTGTCTCTACAAAAAAAAAAAAAGGTCAGGCATTGTGGCGGGTGCCCGTAGGCCCAGCTACTTAGGAGGCTAAGGCAGGAGAATCACTTGAATCCAAAAGTCTGAAGTTGCTGTGAGCTATGACTCCACAGCACTCTACCAAGGGTGACAAAGTAAGAATCTGTCTCAAAACAAAAAAAAGAAAAGGAGAAGAAGAAGAAGTGGTAACCCAGATGGGTGGTATTGATGAAATAAGTAAAAACAGCAGGTGTGGTGGCTCATACCTGTAATCCGGACACTCTGGGAGTCTGAGGCAGGTGGAGTGCTTGAGCTCAGGAGTTTAAGTCTAGCCTGAACAAAGAGCAAGACCCTCCTGCTCTGCTAAAAATGGGATCAATTAGCTGGGCATTGTGGCGAGCGCCTATAGTCCCAGCTACCAGGAAGCTGAGACAAGAGGATTCCTCAAGCCCAAGAGAGTTTAGGGTTGTTGTGAGCTATGACACCACAGCACTCTACCCAAGGCAACAGAGTGAGACTCAGTCTTTAAAAAAAGAAAATGAAAAAGAAATAAGTAAAACACAGTAAGCAGATTCTCTCTTTCTCTTCACTGAGAGGGCCCAGGGACAACATCACCACGACAGCAATGAACACCCCTAAAGCTCAGGCCCTCACTTATAAAATATATTTTTCCACGGCTCCTTGGAGACATGGATGATTCCAGGGCTAGGGCATGCAAAGTGCAATATAAATCTGAAACATCTTATTATTGTAGAAAGCCAAAGAGCACTAAAAAAAACAATAAAAATCATGGGAGCATGTCAAGAGGAACCTGATGCTTGATTAGAGACAACAAGATTCAAAATAAAGGAAGACAGTAGTAGATTATAACCTATTTGATAAAATAGGCAATATGTAGACATAGGTTAAAAAAAAATAAATTATAGTCATTGAAAATTTTATTAGAAGTTTCACAAAAAGTGGAATATTTACATAGATTCCAAACATATCCTTACAAAATACTGATTAGTTACAAAGAGAATAAAAAGTCAAGTCTCCAGGGGTGAGAACTGGCAGACACCACCTTAATCAAGTGATCTAAGTTAACGTCCTTAGTAATGAGGAAAACTGACCCCGTGCACCCGATGATAGGGTGCGCTAAGAACACAGCACCGTCCCTGTCATGTTCCTGCCCAGCACGCATAAACTGAATCAAATCGGGAGGATCAGCTATGCCCAAATCAAGGAATAGTCAGTGAGCATCGTTGGTCCATAACCTTCAAAAATATCAAGGACATGAGGATGAAGAACTATAGACATGACAAGTAGGGCACCTGTGACTCAAGGAGTAGGGCATCCGCCCCATATGCCGGAGGTGGCAGGTTCAAACCCGGCCTCCGGCCAAAAACTGCAGCAACAACAAAAAAAGAGATGACAAGAAAACACAGCCCTGGATTCTGAACCAAATCTGTCCCCTACACAGAACAGTGTAAGCCCTGGCACTACTGGCAAAACTTAAACGGGGAATGAGGATCTAATGGTAGTAACATGTCAGTGTTAATCTCCTGGCGTTTTATATGTTGTTTTTATTTTTTATGTTTTTGTTTGTTTTTATTTTTTGAGACAGAGTCTCACTGTCGTCTGGGCTGGAATGCCATTGCATCTGCCTAGCTCACAGCCACCTCAAACTCCTGGGCTAAAGCAATCCTCCTGCCTTAGCTCCTGGGACTACAGGCACTCATCACCACACCCAGCTAATTTTTCTGTTTTTAGTAGTGACAGATCTTGCTCTTGGTCAGGCTGGTCTCCATCTCTTAAGCTCAAAGGATCCTCCTGCTTTGGTCTCCCAGAGTGCTAGGGTTACAGGCTGAGCCACCAAACCCAGCCTAATCTCCTCATTTAAACAGTCATGTTGTGGTTATAAAGGAGAATGTCCTTGTTTGCAGGAAAATACACGCTAAAATAGTCAGAGGTCTGCCATTCGATCCTGTAATTCCTCTTCTAGGTATATATCCAGAAGACCAAAAATCACATTATAACAAAGATATTTGTATCGAATGTTTATTGCAGCACAATTCATAATCGCTAAGTCATGGAAGAAGCCCAAGTGCCTATTGACCCACGAATGGATTAATAAAATGTGATATATGTACACCAAGGAATATTATGCAGCCTTAAAGAAAGATGGAGACTTTACCTTTTTCTTAGCAAAGTATCTCAAGAATGGAAGAAAAAGTATCCCATGTACTCAGCCCTACTATGAAACTAATCTATAGCTTGCATGTGAAGGCTATAATCCAATTATAGTACAAGAATATGGGGAAAGGGGCAAGGGAGGGGAGAGGAAGGATTGGTGGAGGGAGGGCAATCAGTGGGATCACACCTACGGTGCATCTTAGAAGGGTACAGGTGAAACTTACTAAATGTAGAATATAAATGTTTTAACACAATAACTAAGAAAATGCCATGAAAGCTATGTTAACCAGTTTGATGAAACTATTTCAGATTGTATATGAAACCAGCACATTGTACCCCATGATTAATTTAATCATGTACACAGCTATGATTTAATAAAAACAAAAAAGCAAGATATTTTGATGACATTCAGAACATCAAGGGTAATATGAGAACAGCTCTGATTACCATTTCAGAGAAAGAGACCCAAAATAGCTTTGAAGGGTGGACTAGCCAATGGTATCAGTGCATAGCTTCCCACAGGTGGTACTTTGATGTTGACTCTAGTGATATCCAGCAATGAGGTAGACATCACTTTCCTTAGCACAAGTTCATAAACTTAATATCAGACCTCATACACTTTATACACATAGCGTGAAGGTACTTATATACAATAGTTTAAACAATTTTATGCATGAAACAAAGTTTTGACTGTGTTTTGACCATGACCCATCACATGAGGCCAGATGTGAAATTTTCCACTGTCTCATTATGTTGGTATTCAAATAATTTCTGATTTTGGATTTCCAGATTAGGGATGCTACACTCGAACACTTAAAACATCTTATTTTGATGTATATATTCTTACAGACTCCCTCAAGTCTTTTTGGGAAGAGGGTGGAGAATAACAATAACACTGAAGTTTTTATTATAACCAACAACAGCTTCCTAAATGTGGACTGTGAATTGGCACAGGGTGTGAGGGTAATGTGTCTACTGTTTTGTGGGTTAACACAGTTCCTGGAATTTAGTTCATGTTCATCACGTTTTAATAGTAGTAGTAGTAGTAGTAGTAGTAGTAGTTATTACTGTCATTATAACTAAACATCCTCTGCATTTTAAAATGTATTTCAGTATTTAATTTAGAGGATGGTTAAATTTTTTGGTGGGACTATTTCACTCAACAAATATTTGATTGTGTCAAGCACGCACTGGGCTAGACTCTTCACTATAGGAAAGGAAACTTGAAAAAGTATGAATAGGATAATGTTGTTTTTTTTTCTGAAAATGCTAATACTGGTTTTGTTAGGGCCTCACTTTCATCCTGGTCATGGCAAGGAGTTTTAAGAGAGCAATACAACTTGTCTATAGCTGTTTTCTCTGGGAAAGCACCAATCTAAAGGAGAAAGAAGATTTGGTATACTTAAAGTAGAAAGTCTCACTAAAAATTCCTACGTTAAAGATGTTATCCATTACCTAACTATTTTACATAGCAGTCATTTCTTAATGTCCTTGTGAAACCAGCTCAGAAGCTGAGACATTTTTACAGGTGAATAATATTTGAACCATAAGGCTCTTGAGGGTAAACCCCTTAGGCACAATCTTGCAGAGCCATGACACAAGATGACCCATTTCCACCTGGGGACTGAGGCCCCTCTGCACCTGTCAGTGAAGGGGTAGCTTGGGAGAATGTGGTAGCCCAGGAAGGTGCCCTGTGCAGAGCACAGACTCCTGCTTTTTGCTGTGCAGCTGTGGCATTTGCATAGTCCTGTGCTATTTTTGACTACATATTTGCTCAAAAAGAACTGTCTCATTTTCTGACTACAGCTGCCCACACTGGTCTGGCTGCCCCTGGGGTTTTCCAGCAGGCCACCACATTGCCACATCATTCTAGAGCATCTTCAGTTCTGCCCAGTTCTTCAGCCCTTCCCATGTGGTGTGGTTTCATGCCAGGTCATTCATTCACCTCACAACTATGCATTCAGCATCTGCATAGGGCCAGATACTCATCAGGATCCAGGGAAAACTCTCCTGTTTTCCAAACCAGATTCTTGGTGGAAACCTTCCACTCTGCAAGCTTGTTTTTCTCTTTCCATTCACTGTCAAATTTTGCAGTGTGACTGCAGTTACTGATGAAATGCTCTGCAGTTGGCCTCCTGCCTAGAGCACAGTCACTCCTACTTGCTTCCCTTTCCCATTCAGCTATCTTGTAATTGGGATGACCTAGGGTTTAACCTGCTAAAATGCATGTATGTCTCCACATAGTGTGTGCTCTGGGTCTGCTCATGTCTACCACTCCTCCCCTAGTCTGCTCCTTTGAGGTGGGTTCTGTCACCTCTTCTTTCCTGGGTCCCCAGAAGCTTTGCTTCCATCCTGATTTTCCTTCTCTTGAGTTCCTATACCCAGCCCATTCCTGGCCATAGTGGTCGCTCCCATCCCTGGAGCACTCATACGGCAGGTGTCATGGTTGACTTAGTGGCATCTCTCATCTTGTGGACTGGTAGCGTTGTCATAGGTTGATTTTTCATATTGTGAATGGCCCTCTTCTCTGAGCTATAAAGTGACCCCTTTTTGTTGAATTTTCTGGGGATTGAGATTAGATTTTCTTCCTTCTTTTTAGCTGGTTTCCTGGTATGCCAGGCCTGGCCTGTGAGCCTTCAGGTCTGTTCCTTCCCTTCCTAGCTCTGCCCTGTAAGAAACTGTGGGTTATTTCTGTGGGCTGCTTCTTAGGATCCATGTCAGCTGGCTGCTGTCTGGGTTTGGCCAATGGACGTCACCGATGAGAACTGTAGAGAGCCGCCACAGGGCTCTTCTCTGTCCTTTCTTGTTTGGACTCATCTCTGGAATCTCCTCCATGGCTTGGGTCCCCACTGGACAGGTGCCTGTGGTCCCAGCCTCCACAGGAT
Source organism: Arctocebus calabarensis (assembly GCA_963573935.1). Taxonomy (NCBI): domain Eukaryota; kingdom Metazoa; phylum Chordata; class Mammalia; order Primates; family Lorisidae; genus Arctocebus; species Arctocebus calabarensis. Next base: position 16,117 of record CAUYON010102640.1, on the reverse strand, counting down.
GACCTGGCTTTTCTGGCTTCTGGGGAACATTACATCTTCCTTTATTTCCTTCACTTTAGGGGTTTTAATAGCTTTCTGTTCTTGCTGATCTCTGAGTTGCCTCACCTTTTCCTCATAGTGCTCAGCTTTGCTGTCTCCTGAGAAATCAAAGTACTTGGAGAGGGTTTTATTTCTTAGTTGGACCATGGCTGATATAGTCCCTCCTTTCCCCCTTCCCTCCCTCCTTCCTTTTTTCTCCCTTTCTTCCTTTTTTTTTGTTCCTTCCTCCCTCCCCCCCTCCCTCCCTTCACTTCCTTCCTTCTTTCTTTCTGGAAGTGGTAGAAAAGAAGAGATTGTTTTTGGATCTTGTGCCATAGGTAATCTATCCAAGGCCAACTCCTATTCTTTGAATCATACATACTTCTTTGTCTCCCACAACATCATCAGCAAAATATTTACTATAAATGAAATAGATGTCTGTGGGCTAGTCTGAGACCCTACCATTTATAATATTGCATATATATGGAACCTGCATTTGATACTCTATATCCCAAATATACAAATGAATCTTTTTGGACACAGTCTATTTGTAAAGGGTCAAATTGCTGCAGTAACAACAATCACAGGTCTGTATGGGGGAGAACTGTTGACTATTAAAATCAACGGGCTTGTTGTGCTCTTCCCAGTTGGTTTCATTTCACCTGGGAATGATATTAAAGGAAGTGCATTTTTCACATTATGGCCATAGATGCTTTAGTGTACACATCTGTTGGGGATGAAGTGAAGCATGAAAGTCAAAATAAGGTCAAAATTATTTCTTCAAAGGCACCCATCCCTTTTGGAAATGGTACTTTTTTTTTTTTTTTTAATGTCACTGAATTGCTTATGTCATTGGCAGGAAACATAGCTTGTGGACCCTCCCTGCCCTCCATGGTAGCAATCATTGCTGTGAAATGCCATCTCCTTGCTAATACTGAGTTGTGGGTGCTACCTTGCATCACTCGAAGAGGCTAAAATAGATAATTCTTTACCCTGGTATAAGATTTGGTACTCTGTTTTCTTCTGAGGATTAATTGTTTTCCATTTCATGGCAATTTCTATGTCTATCTTTGACAAGTAGTAAAGCAATATAAGGAGAGACAAATGATAACTTGAAATTGCTGATTCCTTCACAGACACTGGGATGGATTAAATTCTGACGTTTGCCATTAATACAGATATGAACATCTAGCATTGCAAGAGTCACCCATGTGTCTGCCAAAACAAACATGATCAGGCACTATTTAAGACATCTGTCTTTAGAAACTACAGAAATCTGCCGATTTTTAAAATGGATTTTTAAAGGTTATAATCTAAAAGTCTCTGATATGTTCTCCCAATCTCCCCCCAAGTAGCTGTCTTAGCAATTGGGACATTTTCAGTGCTATGCTGAGGTAAGGCTGACCTGGGGGAGGGGCGGAAACGCTGCCTAGGGGTTATAGACAGGAATTTCGTAGCTTGGAAAGTGAGCCAGAAACCAGCACTCCAAGACAATTTCATAGTGGTCACAGCAGGGATTTTCGTGGTAATTTTGTGTATATGACGTTCATACCTAATTGTCAGAGCTTCTGCATATGCAGTCCATATGTTTTACTGAAAACATTTTTTGCTTCCAAGCTGGATTATGCTCAAAGATGACCTGTGACATTTTCACATTCACAGACTGAAAGTACCAATATCTGCCCCTTGGTGTATCCACAAATGCTGCATCTACTTTTGTGTCATTTTCTGTTCTGTTGCCATTTCACAGGAATAGGTTGGAAGGTGCCCCTAAGGTGATCTTCGTGAGTCCCAGTAAAGGGGAGAGAGCCAACGTAAAGACAGAGGCCAATTGTTGTAAAAGGTCATAGCTGCTTTCATCAGCTGCCACATGAACCAGTGAAAAGGTACTATATCAATGAAAAAAAAAATAACACAAGAGGCAAAATCAGGCACACTACACCCTCAGTTCCATATCCTGCACAGGTTTGCAATCATCCTTGCTGCTGGCAAAAGAAAGAGAGGGAAAGAGAGAAAGAGAGAATTTGCTTTGTCTGGAGCACTTTTTTTTTTTAAATAGGATAAAAATAGATGGAACAGGAAGGCACCCATGCTTTTATTGACAGGGAGTTTGCTGAAATTTAGGGCTACATTTTAAAAACTAACGTACTTTAATGGAAATATTACTGTTACCGGGGTAGTAGGGTCAAAGTCAATTGCAATTGCTGTGGGTGCAGGGAGGACCCAACCAGCTGTGAGGCTGTCAGGCTATGCTGTGGGTGTTCCAGCCTTGCACTACTGCTGCTTGGAGTTTTGCATCAGGTGTACCCCACTTCTTATTCATACCTCAGTAGAGTCCTCTAGTGTATAACTGAGAGGTTCCTGTTTGATCACAGAGGTGCCCTTCTTTGACCAAGCAGGCTGAACTAAAGATCTTTGGAAGGACTGGTTGCTCAGGTTTTTACCAACTGCATTAGAGGTGTCAATGAGCCAACAAATCGGAGCCAAATTAGAGACGTAACTTAAGACATTCGCAAAACAAACTTTTTATACATGTGTGTATATGAACTAAGCCCTCTAGACACTGGAATTTGAAACTGAAAATGATATGTATGGCAGGATTTGGGGATGACATTCTATTTAATTCTTTTTTCAGGGACTTTAGTTTTCTACTATTAAGAAAAAAACACTACACATTTTTGTAATAGCATGCACTGCTCACAGTCCTGGCACATTGTTTTGCAAGAAGAGTGTTTATTATTAATAATTAGCTAAGTTAGATGATTTTGCTACCATGGTTTTCATCTCAGCTCTGCCATAGGGCAGTAGCTATGTGGTCTTGGCCAGGTCATTTAACCTTTCTTGATTTCGGTTTCCTAGTTTATATCATAAGAGGATTAAAATAGATTAGTGAGTCTCCAACTATAGGCCTCCACCCATTAGTGAATATTGGAACCAATTTAGTGGTTCGTGCTTAGCATGAAAAATAAAACAATAGAATAGAGAATGTTAGCATGCATTACATGTCATATGACATATGGTTTCCAAACATTTTCATTTCTGTGAAATCTATGTTTATGTAGTTATGTGTTTATAGGGTTGTAATGTGAAATTTTATTCCCCTACTATGAGGTAAAATTTTAAAAGTTTGAACACTGAAATAGATTATGTGTAGAGTCCCTTCAAGTTTAAAATCTAACACACCTTGAGACAGGCACTTCTAGCTACACACATCAGTATATATCATCAAAGTGCTCACAGCGTGGTTGAGAAAATAGGAGAGGAGGAGAAAATAGGGCCCGTATAGCTCTATTTTCAGTATGAGGAGCCTTGAGCCTACTGAGAAGGAGGGATCACACACCCCATCCCCTTGCTGGCCAAGACCAGGGTGAAAAGCCCCAGTACATCCAGACTGCATGTACAGGATATCGCTGACATCCCAGTAGCAACTGCTTCTCACCTCCCGCTCACCCCCTCACTTTCTTCTCTCTCCCTGCCCCCACTGGCTCCCTCTTACCCAAAAGAGCATGCGGGAGGGAGAAATGATCAGGGTTATTGTTGGAGTGGTCTCAGGCACAAGAAGAAAGTACTATGATGTTTTTCCTCTTGTTCTTATTGAAATCCTGGAATATTACATACAAGGCGTTTCTAAAAATGTGAGAGATTACTGAATGGCTAACTATCTGCAAAGTATGCATTTGAAGGTCACGTGCTCTGTCGCTAACAAAACTTTTCTCATACAAAATGTTGACCTAGTTCCATTTATTCTAGAAGAGATTTGATCTTGACTAGAAAACTCTCACTACTATTAATGAAATACATCTCACAACCAAACTAAACAGCAAGAATTTTTGTGGGTGGCAAATTCATCTCTTGTTTCGTGGTGTCGGTGTGGGTCTGGGAGGAGAGAAGAAGATGAATGTCCTCCTCCCATGTCCTAATTTTCCCCCAGAATTCTATAAAAACAAATAGCTGGTGTTATCCCCTCTTCCTCTGACTCACTTGTAGGAGGGGGTGTCTTTTTCTATTTTGCATGAAGGTGCCAATATGAGCTAGCAATTGTCCCGGGTGTAAACCACTGTTTGCAAAACTTTGTGTTAGGTGTTGGAGATTTGCTGAAAGTGTTAGTGAAGCATAAAGGAGAAAGCAAACTGATGGTGCTGTGCTGGTCAAAAGAGAGTTGGGATTCTAGGCAGGAGGAACGGAGCACGGGGAGCATCTGGGGTTCTGCATCACACGGAAGGCTCTTCTCTGCTAGTTGGAGCATGGATGTTGTGGGATCTTGTAATCAAAACCCAGCAGTGAGCAGAAATAAGCATTAGGACCAGTACTAACTCCTGTGATAGGACTCATATTTAATAAACAAACTCAAATCTAGAGCAGAGTTAGTCCTGCTATAGGGAAGAAAATTTGAAACTAGTTGCCTTGAGAATGCATTCATCAGATTTTGATTTAACAAAATCAAAATTAGATTCTCTAATCCTGAATAAATGAAATACTTTATTCTGACATTCACAATATATGAATAAATAAATAAAATTATAGAAAGTGAATCTTACTGGAAGAGTAAACGAGGTTACAACCTATTCTCTTCCCATTCCCTCTTCTTTCACTATTTTAGAGAAATAAATTTGCTAGCTTGTTTAGACATTTTAGAAATAACCATATGCTTTTGTAGTCTATATTTAAAAGGATATTGCTTAAAAAGGCATATATATTATTTATACAGATCTTTGGTGAAGGTGACTCTTCTCCAAAAAAGATAATCAAATTACTTTTATGTCAAGTTGGTGGTGGTTGAGGCATACCAAAAAGCAAAAAGAAAACATCAAGTTTGATGATGTGAATTTAGAGTTCTATATGCTTTAAATAAAAATATTTCACATATTTGCCTAACAGTTTTTTGTTTTTTTTAATAAAAAATTCCCACAAACAATGTCAGGCTCAAAAAAAAAAAGAATATCAGGCTCCAGTATCTATCTGGAAGCAAAAGTAGGTTTTCTTATTAAACTGGAGGGCGTGATCAAAATGTCCTTGACAGTTTTAACACCCCTTGGGTAACTCCATAACCCTTTACAGGATACTTACTGTATGGTTAGATAGCAAAGCCTTAGAAATTTTTTTTTTTTTTTTTTTTTAAGAGACAGGGTCTCACTTTGTCGCCTTTGGTAGAGTGCTATGGCCTCACAGCTCACAGCAACATCCAACTCCTGGGCCTAGGTGATTCTCTTGCCTCAGCCTCCTGAGTAGCTGGGACTATAGGTGCCTGCCCAGCTGAAAAAAAAATTTTTTTAATGCATATTTGTTCTTCACACTCTTTGTTTATATCTTCCAATGTAAGCACATGTATGCATTCAATAAATTACTGGGGTATCAAAAACATGTATAGACATTTTAAGAGCTGTTATCTATGTTTTACTTTTCGAAGCTGAGCTGAATTATGGAGCAATGTGTAGTGTGACGTTCTCAAAAGGTGGCATTAAACAAATGAACACTAGCGTCACCTTGAGATAGGTGGTATAGTCAAAGAAAATGTTGGAAGTGCAGTTGTCATTGGAGGAGCCAAAAACTGGTATTTGATATTCGAAAATGTTGTGGAAGTACAATGAGAATGGGGGCGTGGGTATGAGGGACCTCCAAGGATGCAGTATACCGTAGAAAACCAGCTACTGTGGTGGTACTTTGGGAAGAAATTAAAATAGCACTCACAGTGGTACAAGAGGAAACTTTGGTTGCTGTAATTAGAAGTGTCTGGGTGCTGATGGTGACCACTTTCAGCACCTCTTATAATTGCAGAAGTTAAATGTGACTTGTATTCATCTTTTGTTTTTGGTATATATTGAGTATTACTATTTTAATACATTTTTTCTTTTCTTTTTTTTATTAAATCACAGCTGCATACATTAGTGCAATCAAGGGGTACAATGTGCTGGTTTCATATATAATCTGAAATGTTTTCATCCAACTGTTTAACATAGCCTTCATGCATTTTCTTTTTCCTTTTTTTTTTTTTCCCAGTGGTAAGACAGAATTTATTTACAGAAAAGAATATAGAAAACACTAAAGCTCCTGGTAGAGAGAGAGAACTCAAGTGGGGAGAGAAAAGCTCTCTCTGTTTCTCTCCCAGTCTTTTCCTCGTCTCCCCCTTTAGGCTTTTAGTCTCGAGGTATATATAGGAGTATGGGTTCCTTGGCCAGGAAACGAATGAACACAGTCCCTTCCGCTGGGGGCAGGGTGAATGAATGTATCAATGAATGGACACAGTCCACTCATGGAATTGAGGCCTAGGAAATTCACATGAAATTGACCTAGGCATAGGAAATGGGGGTTTAATACATTTTTTCTTTGTTAAAATGTACATACATATTTTTGGTGCCCTTGGTATTTTTAGAATGCCTACAATGTATGTGTGGTGTTGTCTGGGGACACAGACCTGAGAGACAAAGCCCCTGCTCTGGGGGAGCATACAGTCCTGGGAAGAGTGGAAAGACAAAACCTGAGTAAGCATATGTAATGTTAGGTGGAGAGAAGTGAGCGGAGAGGGCTGGGGAGTGTAGGGGTGGGTGTGTTAGTTCATACAGTTCCAAGGTATCATTCCTAAAATAGTGATTATATTATTGTTATTGCCAAAGAAGAAGAAAAAGCTTTATTGCTAAAGAAGAGAAACAAGAGCGTGAGTGGAACACTATAAAGGCTAGGTAAATAGGCCCTTGTCCAGACCTCTTAGCCCAGGGGAGATTGGAGCAGAAATGAGGTACCAACTGAACTGATAACCAAGGATGAGGTTTCTAAGAGCTTAGAATCTGGTTTCTCCTTTCAGGAGACTGTGCTGTACATCTTCCATGGGGTTTCTGATGTCTCTTGGAAGGAGTGGCTCAGAGAAAACAGGCTCTTCCTCATGTTAAAGCAGGAGGAACAGAAAGGATGGGAGTGAGTGAGAATAAGAGTAAGCAATTGGGGTGCTGGGCAGAGGCACCCTGTTTTGCAGGATTGCCAGCAATCAGACAGATGGTCCTGTAGACATCCCAGCTTGAAGAGTTCACTTCTTAAATCTATTCCTTTATAAAGAAAACATCTGAGACCAGAACAGAACCTAGCATGAAGGTGAGAAATTCTCTTAAGAATGTACTTTTATTTCCATGGCACCCCAAATTGAGAGATTTTTTAAAAGAGAGATTGAAGATGCTTGCATGTGTGAATCTTTCTCGGTGGGTGGTCGTGGTAGCTTTGTCTTTGAAAGATGCTGGTAGTAGGGGCTTGTACATTTCTAGAGCGTGTTAGTAAGTTACATGATAGACTTCATTTTATACAATCAGCATTTAAGGGGTAAAACTGAGTATGGATTATGGGGTTTACAGATTAAAAGCTGTGGTCTTTCTGACTATGGTGTTAGAAAAATTAAGTAGTTTGGTATTTGTGACAGAATTCCCCAGCGATTTGTAAATTTAAGATATAGCTAATGCCATTTGATTAATACTTTTTCATTTAGGCAGAAAGTTTTGCACTTTAACTTGTTTTTACCTTCAGATATTGACAGCACACCCCCTTTTGCACAAATTGGAAGCCATATGCTTCACATTTCTAGTCCAGCTTCTCAATTTCCTCTAGCTTGGGAACAAGGATTTTTGTTGAACATTTAGTTTAAAGCACTCTATTTTGAAAAGAATCTTTAGGAACATCTTTTTCACTGGTAGGTCTGTTTCAGGAGAGTCAGCAAACAAATAAATCAGAGCCACTTTCAGGAATATACTGTCTTTTACAATTTCCTGTTCAGTTAAGCTAAACAAACACACTGAATAAAGACAGACTTGTTGGGCAAAGACAGATTGAATTGGGTTTCAATCCACCCTATATTCCCATTCTCCTTGAACTGCTATCCTTACATATCAGTAGACTCCTCACTGGAGGGTTGGATGGCTGCACAGCCTCGTCAGTGTGCTACGATCTTGACATAGGCGTAGGGTCATCTGTCTTCTTCCTTTGGTAAAGCTGCATGGATGATGGCCACACTTTGGGGTTTGACTCCTAACCCTCTGTGGAGCCAGCTCTGGGCCCAGGAAGAGGGTTTACATTGGCCTGGGAGAAGGTAGACAGGTCTCTTGCTTTAGGAGGGACACTGACAATAGCTTGCCTTCTTCCTTTGATGGATGGCATTATCTCTAATGTGACACCTACCCAGCTTTTTAAGTTTCCTAGCTTTTTGGATGAAGAAGGCTAAAAAATGACCTTTATTCATCAGTGGAGAAAGAATCCTCTGTCAAACACTATTCTAATGTCAACTGTCAGATAAAGTTTATCCAATTTTCTTGTTTTTCTTTCTCTTTCTTTGTATTTGATCTTCTGTACTGAGCTTTTACCTCAAGTTTATGAAACTTATTTGAATGGAAGTTGAGCTTCTGATACAACATCAGGATTAGATTGCATGGATAATAGTCCTTGCACAAATAACCTATACATAGGCCTTTATGTCTCTCTCTCTCTTTCTCTTTATATATATATATATATATATATATATGAATATGAATATTCAGGATATATTCATTATAGCTTAAATCTGTACAATATTAAGTTGACAAAACTTTATAGTCTCTTAGAAAGTTTCTAATTCCTACATTAATCCCTCTGACAATAAATGTACTTGAATTTTAACATTAGTCTATCTCTGTAGCAGTATCATAATACAATTCTTCTTTTTTTGCAGTTTTTGGCTGGGGCCGGGTTTGAACATACCACCTCTGGTATATGGGGCCGGCGCCCTACTCCTTGAGACACAGGTGCCACCCTATAATATAATTCTTAAAACAGATGACTGCAAAAGTGCTTATAGTACAGGAAAAAAAAAAGATGAATCCATAATAGCCATTTTTGTAGGTAAAAAATGGTCACATATCAGTGATATGGTATAGTTCAATCTAGTGTAATATCCATCACTCAGCAAAAACCTGAATGTCTATAGTGCATAATTGCCCCAGGAGTTTACAAAATGAGAATGAGAATGACATAGTTTCTCCCTGGAGTCTCTGGTCTGTATGCCATGACTCTAGTACCAGAAATGATTTGTCTTTTAGAAGTGGAAGAGCAGCTCTCTGATTTGGGGGAGGGTACTATGCTTTTCAGTGGTAATTGCTTACATCACTGCAGTGTCTGAAGTCTACAGAATCCTATCACAAAGTCCCATCTCTAAGAACCTTTGGTTGTCCAAAGCTTCCTGAGCAGAGCCTTTGGTCTGGCATATAAATACCTATCTGGTATTATTTCTTTCCCCTTATGTTTATACTGCTGCTTTTCCAGCTAATTGTGCTATTGCTTTCTTCAGGAATGTTCTTTCCTCCCAATTCAAAGGCAATAGAGTGTAGTGGTTAAGAATACAGATACTAGATTCCTATTATATGGGTGTAAGTTCAGGTTATGTAACCCCTAGCATGTTGTTTAATTGCTGAGTGCCTTAATTTACTGTAAAAAATGGACAATATTAACACAACCTCATGTGACTGTGTATGCTAAATAATTTATATGTAAACCTTAGAAAAGAGCCTCATGCAGAGTAAGCGCTCAACAAATGTTGTCTGTTATTACAATTTCTGCTTCTCCAAGTCTCACAAATCTTTTAAGGATCCAGGAAAGGACCACCTTCTTTCCAAGGCCTTCTCCCTTGTTTCCTCCAGCACATCTCTAACCGTTGTACAATACTTTCTAATGTTGCCTTTAAGCATCTCTGTCTTATCTACTCTACTAATCTATAAATGTTTGAAAGTAGGAGCTGCGATACTGCAATGAGGTTCTGACACTACCCACCCAGAGTGGGTGCAGACTCCATAGATTAAGAACACAGTCTTCAACAAACCCATCCTTACTTGAGCTTCAGACACCATCTGCACTTTGGGAGGTCTCTGGACCACCTGCTCTCTGACCAACTGGCTACAAAGTCAAGGGTTCCCATGATGCCATGAGGTTTGATAATTTGGTAGAACGCTCACAGAACTCAGGGAAGTGCTGCACTTATAATTAAGGTTATATTATAAAGCATGCAAGTCAGATGAGCAAAAGAAAAACACACACAGGGTAAGGGTCTCAGACACAGAGCTTCTGTGCCATATCAGTGCAGACTCAGGATGTGCACATTGATATGTTTACCAACTAGGAAGCTCATCTGAGCTCTGGGTGTCTAGAATTTTTATTGGGGTTTCATTAGGTAGGCCTGATTGAGTTAATCATTGATTAATGATTGAATTCAATCTCCAGCCCCCTTTCCTTTCCTGGAGATGGAATTAATGTTATGTGGCTCAAAGCCTCAAACCTATAATCACAGGATTGGTCTTTCTATCATGACAAGCCACCATCCTAAGTCATCTACTTATCATTAACTCAGATAAGTCCCTGATTTTGGCCACAAATAAAGGCACTCCTATCACTGAGAAAATTCCAAGGGTTTAGAGGAGCTCCCTCCCAGAAAGGCCGGTGAAACACCAGACAGATTATGTATTACAGGAGCCAAACCTGATTTCTCTTTGAATCATCTCCAGTACTTAGGACAATGTTTTGTACATAGTAGCCACTCAATTTATTAAAATAATGAAAACATTATTCAGGGATTCAGGAAGCTAATGATAGCAATTTAGGTAGGATGGATGGTAGAGACTAATTAAGACTATTGTAATACCTACATAGACCTGATGTTATTTCATTGATTTTTTCAACACTGTATTCTGTTGAAGGTGAGACTGAAGAAATATAAACCTTAAAAAGTTAAATTGTCATGTTGCTTGCTCTCTTCTTGAGTCCTAAGATATATGCTGAATTAATCCAAGAAAGCTCTCCACTATGAAGTTATTCTCTACTGTGAAGAACTTTGGTCTTCTCATTTAATTATTAAAATAAACAGCGTGTACTAATGTTGCAAAGAGAGGCGTCATACTCGGTATTGCAGTTAATAATAGTCTTAGAAGAATGTTCATCATGAAGATTCATTCACAACATTTACGTCCCATGATATTGAGGATTTGCTTCAAAATACTCCTGGGGAGGCAGGAAGAAGAGTACAAATAAAACAAAAATGGTCTTGAATTAATGATTATTGACACTGGGGACAGGTGATGGATTTCTTTAAATTTTTTATGTAATTTATTTCTAAGAGATAAGAGTTCACACTGTTGCCTGGCTAGAGTGAGGTGGTGCAATCATAGCTTACTGCAATCCCTAACTCCTGGAATCAAGCAATCTGCCTGTCTCAGCCTCCCAAATTTTGAGTATTATATGCATGAGCCCCTGCTCCTGGTTCTTTAAGTAATTTTTCTATCTATTTTATGGACTATATTTACATTATTTTTCCATTGGAATATTTTTGGCAAGTTTTCAAGACAAAAAGTTTTTTAAAAAAAATCTATATTTCCAAAACTGAAAACCTCATGCAAAGTGGTATGTAATGGAAAAGGCCTTTCCACCTTTGGCAGTGAGACTTAAAAGCTGGTGCTCCACCCAGTTGATAAGAGTGTCTGTAGCATCCAACATCCGTGGGAGGACATAAGCTGCGAGGTTGGAATGCCAGGTGTCATTGCTGCCCTAAGCCCACCTTCCTTTCTCCTCCACACACTAAGCATCTACTTCATGCTATGAACCCTATGTAAGCCAATCTTCTCGTTGGAAACACTGATTTTTAAAGTAGGTGTGTGTCCTGATAACTGCTTCCAAATACTTCATTTAGAGTCAAGGAAATAGAAAACCATATCAATAAAGCTGGTTTATTTGGGGGAAGACTATGGATTCAAAGATGGAAGTAAAAATAATGCTAATGCCGGGATTGTTGTAGGGCAGTGAGACCACACTGCTCTAGACAATGTCTTAACTAGGTGGACAAACTTTATGAAACAACAGAAGACAAGTTAGGGCACAAGAAGTGTGATTTTTCAATATTGAAATCAAAATTGCAAAGAATTGAAGCAGTAACAAATTCACCTGTGCTGGCCTGGATATATGTGAACCCCTATCTTGCTCCCCAAATGGAGACCTGTAGGCAAGAAAGAAGGACCTCAGGGGCACACAGAAGACAAGCTGCAAGAGACTTTTGGAAGTGCTGCTCCTGGTCATATAACCCCCATCCCACCCTCAGGGTGTACTTCAGAAAAAAATGAGGTTCATTTGGAGCATAACTGAAAGCATTTCCTGCACAAGCCCAGATGCAGAAAGCTGTTTAATGAGAGCGATTACAAATAGCAAATTGCCAATAAAGGCTTGGCTTTTATGAGTTTGAAGGGAATCTAAGTGATTAGCATCCAGTATAAGAAATAAAGCATCTTGGATTAGAATATAGAAGCCCCTACACACTATTCTTTTTTTAATTAAAATTTATCTTAATCTAATGTTTGGTACCTACAACATATATATCACATGTGTGCAAGCTAAGAAGCATAATGCATGAACATGTTATGTCCAGTTTAAGAGCTAGAACATTACCAGTTGCATCACTTTGGGGTTCCATCCCTGCCCTCTTTTCCTCCACTCCCTACCAGTAAACACTATCCTGAATTTTCTCTTTATCACTTCCTTGCTTTTTATCACTTTATGAATTCCTTAAAAATATATTGTTTAGTTTTGCTTGTGTTCAAGCTTTATCAAAATGGCATTATAGTATCTTTAGTCTCTTAGGACTTGCTTTTTTTGGTTCAATATTATGTTCTTTTTTTTTGCAGTTTTTGGCCAGGGTCAGATTTTAACCTGCCACCTTCGGTATATGGGGCCAGCGCCCTGCTCCTTTGAGCCACAGGCGCCACCACAATATTATATTCTTAAGCTTTATACAAAGGCTTGTGAGGAGATGTATTTCATTAATTTTAACTTCCATATAATAACTTGTTGTGCAAATAGACCCGGATTAACACTGGTTTACACCATCTCCATCTGTTTACCTTGTCAGACCTGTGAATTTTTGCCAACCTATTGGGTATAAAATGGTATCTCACTGAAGTATTAAATTGCCTTTTCTTGTTACTGAGATGAAACATCTTTACCTGTGCTTACTTGCCACTTGCTTTTCTTTGTGCAATGTTTGTTTATGCCTTTTGCCCCCACCTTTTTAAAATTAAATCATGGTTGTGAACATAAATGCAATCATGGGGTACAATGTGCTGGGTTTATATACAATCTGAAATATTTTCATTGAACTGGTTGACATAGCTTTCATGGCATTTTCTTAGTTATTGTGTATAGACATTTATATTCTTCATTTAATAAGTTTCGCCTGTACCCTTCTAAGATGCACCATAAGTGTGGACCCATCAATTATCCTCCCTCCATCCATTCTTCCCCCTCCCTTGCCCCTTTCTGCAATTCTTGTGCTGTAATTGGGTTATAGCTTTCATATGAGAGCAATAAATTAGTTTCATAGTAGGGCTGAGTACACTGGATACTTTCTCTTCCATTCTTGGGATACTTTGCTAAGAAGAATATTTTCCAGAAGAATTGTAAACATTAAAGAGGTAAAGTCTCCATCTTTCTTTAAGACTGCATAATATTCCATGGTGTACATATACCACAATTTATTATTAATCCACTCATGGGTCGATTAAAATACCAAAACCAGAGATGCTGGAGAAAGGGAACACTATTACATTGCTGATGGGAATGCAAACTAACACGGTCCTTTTGGAAAGATATCTGGAGGATACTTAGAAATCTAAAAATAGAACTGCCATTTGATCCCATAATTCCTCTACTAGGTATATATCCAGAAGACCGAAAATCACATTATAACAAAGATATCTGTATCAGAATGTTTATTGCAGCCTAATTCATAATTGCCAAGTCATGGAAAAAGCCCCTTTTTTTCTTATCCTTTTTTTTTTTTTTGAGATAGAGTCTCACTTTGTTGCCCTTGGTAGAGTGCCTTGGCGTCACAGTTCACAGCAATCTCAAACTCTTGGGCTTAAGAGATTCTCTTGCCTCAGCCTCCCAAGTAGCTTGGACTACTGGCGATCACCACAATACCTGGCCATTTTTGTTGTTGCAGTTGTCACCGTTGTTCAGCTGGCACGGGCTGTGTTTGAACCGCCAACCTTGGTATATGTGACTGGCATCCTAACTACTAAGCTATGGGCGCCAAGCCCCCCTATTTTCTATAACACTTTTTTCTTACTGATTTTTAGACATTCTTTATACACTAAGCAATGTTTTGTTTTCCATTTATCAATTTGTTGATCTTGTAACATTTTAGGTGCATAGCATTTAGAACTAGAAGGACCTTACAAAGTATATGGTTTACCTCCCTCATGTTACTGATGAATAAAAGTAAAGTGCAAAGAGGTAAAGCAACCACCCAATACCACAATTTGTGTTTTGAAGCATCACTGAATGAACATCTGGACCTTTTCGCATGAAACAATTTTCCTATTATACTATGACAGTCTCCTTTACTGGTTTATCTTGTTATATGTAAGTTTTTTTAAGTGCCCAAGTAAAAAAATACATATTTGTGGTAGAAAAAGAGAAGGCAAATATGAGCAAAATGAAGAGAATAAAAGCCAGTTTAAATCTGACCTTTCAGTTCCAAGTACTGCTTATATTAGGTATTACCTTTTGAGATAATACCTACAATAGGTAATCATTATGAACTGCTTACTATTTGCTAATTGTTATGGAGTGCTTATTATGTTATGTGCCAAGCATTATTCTTAATGCTTTATATTAAATTAGTCTTTTAATCTTTCCCACAATCCTATGATGTAGACAAGAGGTGGGAACCTGTGGTCTTGGGACCACATGTGGCCTGGATTCTTGAGTTTGACCTTTTGACTGAATTCAAATTTTAGAGAACAAATCCTTTTAATAAAGAGATTTTTCTGCAAAGTTTGGATTCTGTTGAGGGCTGCACTTGGGGATCTGGAGCCTACCATGGTAGGGCCACACGTGGTCTTGAGGTTGCAGTTCCTCACCTACCTGGAAGAGGTTATGCTATATAGTAAAGAGAATTAAGGTAGTAGATAGAATTATGGATGGTAATAGCCTGATTTTAAACAGGAAGAGCATCCTAGACTATCCAGAGGAGCTCAAAATCATCACAAGGAAAGAGGGGCAGAAGAGGCCATGTCAGAGAGATGCAATCATGAGAATGACTCACCCAGCTGCTGGCTTTGAAGATGGTACAGATGGCCATGGGCCAAGGAAGGTAGGCAACCTCTTGACAGTGACAAGGTAAGAAAACAAATTTTCCTCCTTGAGCCTCCAGAAGGGAATACAACCCTCCTAACACCTTGATTTTAGTTTACCATAGTAGACAGAATAACGGCCCCAAAATGTGCACATCCCAATCTCTGGAACCTGCGACTAATTACCTTACATGGCAAGAGGAAGTTGTGGTTAAGAATCTTAGAATGGGGAGATTATTATCTAGGTGGGCAAGGATCTTTAAAAGGAGGAGAAAGAGGGTGAGAGAAAGAAGATGTGATGGCCAAAGCAGAGGATGGGCTGCTTTCAAGATGGAGGAAGGGGCCACAAGCCAAGGCATGCAAGAGGCCTCTAGAGGAGTATGGTCCTGTTGACACCTTTACTTTGGCCCAGTGAAGTCTATTTTGGACTCTTGACCACCAGAACTGAATGATAATAAATTAGTATTTTTTTTTTTATTGTTGGGGATTCATTGAGGGTACAAGAGACCATGGTACACTGGTTGCATTTGTTGGGTAAAGTCTCTCTTACAATCATGTTTTGCCCCCAAAAGGTGTGGCATACACCAAGACCACAAGACCCCACCCCCCTCACTCCTTCCCTCTCTCTGTTCTTCCTTTCCCCACCCCTCCCTCATTCTTTCTCTCTCTGCTCTCCCCTTCCCTCACCCCCACCATGTCAATAATTGTCATTAATTGTCCTCATATCAAACTTGAGTATATGGGATTCATGTTTCTCCATTCTTGAGATGCTTTACTAAGAATGATGTGTTGCAATTCCATCCAGGTTAATACAAAGGCTGTAACGTCTCCATTTTTTAAATGGCTGAATAGTATTCCATAGTGTACATATACCATAGTTTGTTAATCCATTCCTGGATTGGTGGGCATTTAGGTTGTTTCCACATTTTGGCGATCGTAAATTGAGCTGCAATAAACAGTCTAGTGCAAGTGTCCTTATGATA
>CAUYON010102638.1:0-29675 GCA_963573935.1 Arctocebus calabarensis | reverse complement strand
CCCGGCCATTTTTTTTTTTTTTTTTGGTTGCAGGCGTTGTTGTTTGGCGGGCCCGGGCTGGATTCGAACCTGCCAGCTCAGGTGTACGTGGCTGGCGCCTTAGCCCATTGAGCCACAGGCGCTGAGGCCCCAGGCCATTTCTTAAAGCTATCTCTTGCCACCAGACTTCGGGAAGAGAAGGCCAGGATACAAAAGATGCTGCAGGAAGAGCGTTTGCAGCGTGCTCAAGCCCGGGCCCGGGCCAAGATCAAGATGAAGGTCGGCAGGATTGCCTTGGGGACAGGGGTGGGGTGGGGTCCTCTGCTGGAGGATCCTAAGAGATAGCACGACAGACTAAGGAGCTGAGGTCCTGCAGTCCAAGACCCCGACACCCCCCTTTGCAGCAGTGTCACTGAGGTGCTGAGGGAACAGTCTGCCCTCCCCTGAGCCACCAGCCAAAGGCCTGAGACAAGGTCTCCTGCCTGCACACAAGCTCCTGGGCACACACTGGCCAGGCTCTGCCCAAAGCAGCACAAGCAGCTTGGCTCTGGGTCTCACCACCTGTTTACACTTATCACCTGTCATGGGCTCCTCCTCCTGCTGTGTCCTGTGACTTCACCCCATGGCAAACGGGCTGGCCTTGCAACAGAAAGCATAGTCCCTGGAATAGACCTGAAGTTGAACAGAGCCCCCAACTGACTGGTCAGGCTGGGATCCTTTTAGTTGGATAGGTCATCATCCCTGTGCTGGCACCTGGGGATGGGCAGACACTGCAAGGTCTCCTCCACAACCCACAGCCCAGTAAATGGGCTCACTCCATGTAGCCTGATATTTCTGTTTATTTCTGGGACCCAGCTCCCCAACATCTAAGAGGTGGTACACCATGAACCAGGTGTGGTAAATGCTAGGCAGACTCACACTCCTAGTCATTTCAGGGTAACTCTGCCCTCAGCACGCAAGGCTCACCTGGGATGAGCAGGAGCTGACTGGAGCTCACTTGAGCCTATTCTCAGCCAGGGGATGGGGTGCAGGCATCCCTACATGTGTGCACACCCAGGTACTGCCCAGGGAGTGAATCGCAGGCTCACCGAGTTCATTTCCTCACAGAGAGGCAGGAGACTTGTGTGCCGCTCCCAGCCCCCAGCCCTCAAAACGAAGGAGGTGTCTGCACACACGCAGATGGACAAGGACAAGGATGAGATGCTGTTTTTCTTCACCTAAACCCCACAGAGCCATGAAGTTGGCTGAGGCTTAGCAAAGACATAGCAGAGGAGGCAGAGGGTCTTGTCTGGGTCGTGAGTGGACTGCCCGGGCCTCTGGGTCCCTTTCTGTGCCCCCTGCGCTCACCTGAAATAAACCCTTGTCTCCTCAGTGTCCTGACAGCTTGTTTTAGGAAGCAGCCCACCCCCTTACCAAATCTCAGTGGCACTCTCTTTCATCACTAGCCCTAAGCAGATGCCCAAGGGGGGAAGCACAGCCTTGGTCCTCACCTAGAATAGCTGTTATGTGGCTCGGCGTCTGTAGCACAGTGGTTACGGCACCAGCCACGTACACCAAGGATGGCGGGTTTGGGCCAGCTAAACAACTGCACAACAACAAAAAAATAATAGTCAAGGCGTTGTGGCGGGCGCCTGTAGTCCCAGCTACCTGGGAGGCTGAGGCAAGAGAATCGCTTAAGCCCAACAGTTGGAGGTTACTGTGAGCTGTGACACCACGGCACTCTACTCAGGGCAATATAGTGAGACCCTGTCTCAAAAAAAAAAAGAAAAGAAAAAGAACAGCTGTTTTGGGAGAGACAAATGCCAGGTCTACATTGGGATACAGTGTGGGGTCAGCCCAGTGCCAAGACAAAAGACAAACAGCAAACTGGGCAGATGGAAGGGTTGTTAATGGAAGAAAGAAAAATTATTTCTACACCACATACACAGTATGTTGAATTAAGCCATGATGAAATCTTTGGTGCATGGTCTGTAAAGGACTTACCCATTACCAACAGGGAGCCTCAGTGCCCAAAAAACAGCAAGTCCCTGTGCCTTGTGGTAGCACTTGGGACATGTGGGAGGAAGGCCCAGCCCAGAGTGGTGTCTCACGCCTGTGATCCTAGTACCCTGGGAGGTTCACATGGGCTAATAAGTTTGAGACCAGCCTAAGCGAGAGTGAGACCTCATCTCTACCAAAAATGGAAAAACTAGCTGGGCATGATGGCCGGTGCCTGCAGTCCCAGGAGGGAGGCTGAGGCAGAAGGATCACTTGAGCCCAAGAGTTTGAGGTTGCTGTGAGCTATGACTCCGTGGCACTCTACCCAGGGTGATAAGAGTGAGACTCTGCCTCAAAACAAACAAACAAAAAGCCATGGCCTGGGCAAAGCCTCCTCCCCGGAGATGGTGTGGTATGGCCATGACCACTGGCTGGCAGCACTGCTTCGTATGGAGAGAAGAGGCCTACCAGGTGAGCAGGTTCAGCCCCTTAACTTCAGTCTGTGATACAACACAGTGGTCAGAGGAAAGAGCCACTAACAGATGGGGCTTGGAATAAGCAGCACCTGGTACATGGCATCTCAGAGTCACACAGAGAGAGGACTCACTCAAAGTTGGTGTCGTTCCCAGAAGTCAGAGTACCCAAATTCAAGGAACAAAATAAAAAAACAGAATTTGGATGATTCCAAGTGTGAGAACCCAAATAGCATCCAAAAAACATATACTTCAAAAGGCCCAAGGCAAAAAAAGCATTTGAATTCCCCTGCATCTGCTCCACCAACTAACAAATATGTGCAGGTTACCAGTGGTGTCCCCTTTTGGAAGATAGACCTTCCTCACGTCGACCTATCAGGTACACGTCTTCAACAATAAAAAACATACACACACCATAATTAGTCCTATACATAATTTATAAAATGCACAACATTGCTTTATAAACTATTGTCAAATTATTACTTAACATTTATATCCAAATACAGAATCTTTAAAATTTAAGTTTTAACTTCACCACCCCCACCCTGAGCTATAGCTACACTCTAGGGGGCTTGTAGGGACTCCCCCCCGCCCCGCCCCCAAGCTGGCTGCCTGCCTTCTCTAGCACATGTGGACTAAAATTTGGTTTCACTACAGCAGTGGGACTACTTTGCCCTATGATGGGACAAAACTGATCTGCCCACAAACAACACCCAATGTGGTGGGAAGTGACCTGATATACAAGCTCTCAGAAATGGAGAATGGGAGTTCTAGTCTCAGGAAAATGTTGAAACATTGAAGATGAAAGGCTCAGCCTGGTTTTACAACAGACAAAGTTGTATTTGACCAGGAGCCCATGATCTGCTGAAATTTTTGTTTTTAATCCAACAAGCATGTTATGCTCTTCAGACTCATAGACTCAGGAGAAGCCTGTGGGGAGACAGCGTCAGGAGATGGCCCAAATTGTTACCTCCCAGGACTGAAGGAAACATTTTCGGTAAATGTACCCGAAAGTCTCTAAAGAACTAGGCTGGTCTTCTGATCAGAAACCAAGTGGGGTCTCCCCAGGTCCACGACCCATAGTCATTCACGTCTCAGGAACACAGAGCCTAGAACATGGCCCTCTGATCTCCACAGGCGGGGGCTTGTTGTCTCTGCAGGTCCCGCAGGTTGATAGTGCTTCGTGGGAACTGTGTGGCCCCGGGCCTGGCAGCGTCTCCAGCTATGGGAAGCACCTCCTAAAAGAACCAAGAGCCCAGTGAGCAGAGGGGGAGGTAGAAAGAGCAGGGTGCTGACAGGAGCAGGCAGCTGGCAGAACCAGTGGCAGGACACTTCATTAAAACGGGTATTTTCTCTCATATCTGTAATCCTAGTACTCTGGGAGGCCAAGGCTGGTGGATTGCCTAAGCTCAGGAGTTTAAGACCATTCTGAGCCAGAGAGAGACCCCGTCTCTACTAAAAATAGAAAAACTAGCCAGTGTTGTGGCAGGTGCTTATAGTCCCAGCTACTCAGGAGGCTGAGATAAGAAGATCACTTGAGCCCAAGAGTTAAGACCACAGCACTCTACCCAGGGCAACAGAAACGAGACTCTTAAAAAAAAAAACCACCACCAAAAAACCCCTCAAAACAACAACGAAAAAAGAGAATGTTCTCCCCCTTAAACACATGTTCACAAAAACAGACCAAAAAACACATGTTCTTTAGTGAAAAAATGTTAGATAAAACAAAAATAAGGAAAAGTGACGTGAACTCACTCCTGTGTTGTCCATTTTCCCAGACTCTGTGCTATGCATGCTGATGTACATACACATTCAGGCCCCTATGTACCTTTTGTTTTTTTAAGAGACAAGAGTCTCACTTTGTCACCCTCGGTAAAGTGCTGTGGCGTTACAGCTCACAGCAACCTCCAGCTCTCGGGCTTAGGCGATTCTCTTGCCTCAGCCTCCCTAGTAGTTGGGACTATAGGCTCCCACTGTAATGCCTGGCTATTTTTTTGTTACAGTTTGGCCGGGGCCAGGTTTGAACCTGCCACCCTCGGTATATGGGGCCGGTGCCCTACTCACTCAGCCACCCACCATGTACCTTTTTATAAAAACAAAAGTCTCTTTACTTCTATAACCAGTGCTTTCCCCACTTTGTATATGGTGAGCACCTTCTGTGAGTATCAGGTGTCCATCAACAACATCAAAGTCTGACCAGGATGTGGCTGAGGCTGTGACAGCCCCATCTAGCTCCCTTCTTCCTGCTAGAAGAAATGTTCCTGTTTGGACATTGACTGCAGGCTGCAGTGACCGTGTCTGGGCTAATTGTGTATTACTACCTTATTTCTTTAGGCATGTCTTATGAGTGGGCTGCCCAACAGAATAGAGTAGATATTTCTGTAGTCCCCAGCACGAGTTGCCACACCACCTGATTCCCCTCCTCTGCGTTCTGGGGCTGGCCTATGACCCCAACCAGTCAACATTTGGTTTAGATGTTAGGAAAACATTGAATAGCCCAATTTGAATGCAACAAACCTAAAATTCCCATTTGCACAGATTTTAAAAATATACATTTAAGCTCAATTGTTAGAAATTTGATAAACTACATCTTTCATTATTTCATACCCACCTCTGAATTATCTGTGGCCCCATCGTAAGCTTAACGACTTACTTAAGCCAACTACTGGATTCATCTGCGTCTATCTTCCCACGGCCCAAACACAGACTAGCTGCTTCCCAAAGGAAAAATGACTAGGATTTCTCAATAGTAACTCTCCCCTGGCTTATAAAGCTGGAGCCACAGTGATGCATGAACCGGAACTTTGTTCTCAGCCTTGTTTACCCACCTTCTCCAAGAGGCACTAGACATTCTGGCAACCAACCTGATGAGCCTCCGCAGCCAGGGGGGCCAGAAACTAACCTGCAGCCATCAAGCCAGGCTTCAGGAAGCTCTGCAATAGTCTCAATAAGAAAAACAAAGGCCATGAGGCATCCAGACCTGGAGGACATAGATGGGCAGGTCCACAGCAAGGAAGGGATGAAGGACAGGCAGCCGTGGGCTGTGGGCCAGCACGACACTATCACCGGAGGGCTCATCCTGGGGAGGCAAAAAGGCCTTTCACATATTTACCGGACAGAGGCAGCCATGCTCTGCATCCTGGCTCAAGAGTCCCTTTCACTGCAATGCTCAGGAGAGCCAGCCCATGCACTGTGTTCAAGGGTGCTATGGACCCTGCTATCGGAGCTGGGGGGTACTTGCTCCCCACCTGGCTCTCATCCTCTCACCTCCAGCCCAAGGTCCTGAGCCAGGCCTAGAACCTTCTACTATCCTGCTCCTTTTCCCTCCTACTGCCCTCCTAAGGGGTGTTTCAAACTCCTTAGGGTCCATGGTGCCGCTCCAGTGCCCAGTGAGCACCGTGGACTGGCTGCAGCTGCCAGAGACTGTGCACACCCTGGACACCACCTAAGAATACCTGGGTTTGCCCATGAGAGGCTCAGCTTTGAAGGAAAGAAACAGAAAAAATGCAAAAATACTTCCACCACATTTAACATACAAGGACTACAGCTGCTGGTGAGCCAGGACCAAACCCTAGAGACCCGTAGTCAGGGTAGCCTGTGGGACCCCTAACCTGGCCCTGATAAGAGGAACAGGGCCACCTTCAGGACTCCATCCTATCGCAGACAGCCTGGGGGGCTTGGGCAGGGGAGGGGCATGCCCACCTCCCTCAGAGAGAGGTGGGGAACTGTGAGCTGGGAACCTGGGCACAGGGTCACACGAGGTGTCAGGAAGCTAACACATCAGTCCTAAATAAGGTTGGAGCTTACCTAGATGCAGTGTGACAGACTGGGAAGGGAGAAGCTGGGGCTGCGAGGAGATGTGTACAATGATTAATAGGACTGGGGGCAGCCTGGGGACCACTGTGGAGGGCAGGGGTACATGACACACAGTCCTCAGACGCCGTGAAGCCCCTCCCACCATCCTGCCCAGGATCCCCACATGGCTCCTGGCTCTTACCTGCATTAACTGGATCTGGATGCACTGCACCCCTGCTGTTAGGGCTGGTCCCGGGAGCCCTCCACTGGGTACTGCAAAGTTTCCACATAACCAGCTGCTATGGTTTGCATGCAAATGGGGAGGACTGATTTTGCCACCTTTTACTTTTCTTTGAGTAGCCCCTGAGGAATCTAAAATGAAACAGATAAAAACCATACACGATTTTCCTGTCAGCCCTGCTCCTCCCAAGGCTACACCATGAAGACAGCCTTTCTGTTAACTGTTCTTCTGAGCAACCAGCAGGCTTAAAATCATTCAAAAGGAATAATCATGAGAAAGGAGGTTAAAAAAAAAAAAAAAAAAACCCAGGATTTTTTTTTTTTTAAAGCCCAGGATTTTGATTATAAAATTTAAAAAAAATTTATTTATTTACTTTTTTTGAGACCGGCTCTTGCTATGTCGCCTTTGGTAGAGTACAGTGGCGTCACAGCTCACAGCAACCTTAAACTCTTGGGCTTAAGCAATTCTCTTGCCTCAGCCCCCCAAATAGCTGGGACTAGAGGCGCCCGCCACAATGCCTGACCACTTTTTTGTTGCAGTTGTCATTGTTGTTTAGCAGGCCTGGACCAGATTCGAACACACCAGCCCTGGTGTATGTGCCTGGTGCCCTAACCACTGAGATACAGGCACTGAGCCAAGAAAAATTTTAGAAACATACTATACATATCTTTTTACCAGATAGTAATCAGACCCAAGTTGTTCATTTCTGAAGGCAGAGACTCTTTCCATCCCTCTCCCTCCGACTCCTGGCAGGCAGGAGAATCTCAGAGTCCAGCGGAGTCCAACAAACCACAAAGAGCAACAGACTTGCAGAGAAGGAAGTAGGTCTTCGAAAGGCACCCTGGGCAACTGGAAAGCAGGCCAGAGGGCAGCAAACTCCTCCAGAGTACTGTCTCTGCCCCACTTCATTTTCAAAAGTAGTCACCTCATTGGTTTTATAAATACATGCTTTGTTAAAAAAAAAAAAAAGTAATGAGGTAAACTACTATAAAGTAGAAAAAATCCTAACACTCTGAAATAACCCCTCAAACTTCAGGAAGCCCCAAAGGCAGCCCAGAGTGAAGCCTAAAGTATGTCCCATAGAGACCAATGAATTGCCCAGGTGCAGACCGTGGCCCACTCTGCTCTGGGCCTCAGTGTTCTCTAATTATAAAGTGGGAATAATAGTCCTGATCTCATACTCCTTAGGGGAGGACTGAAGGAGCACATACAGCTTAGGAACTCAGAACAGTACCTGGCTCAGCGAGTACTAGGGAATTCTAGGTGTCATTACTGTGTGTCACTGCACATCTCTGCCAATGAATGGCCTGCTCACCTCACTCTACATCCTGTATCTCCTGTACCCTAAATCCTGACAGCTCCCTGCACTGGAAGGCAGGGGCCTCTATAAAATTCTTGGGTCTGTAGCACCTTTCTAATCACTCTTTACTCACTTTCAGGAGAGCAGGACTGGGGACAGGGTGAGGAAGACAGGGGCCTATGGCAAAGAAATTCAAACCAGAACTGTAGTCTATTAAGTATGCAACAGCATTGCGTCTAAAAAAAAATGTATGTATCTTAATTAAAAATATTTCATTGCTAAGAAATGCTGACACAGAGACACAAAGTCAGAACATGCTGTTGGAAAAATGGCACTGACAGACTTGTGGGTGCAGGGTTGCCTATCATAAACGTCACTTTGTAAAAAGTACAACTTTGGCAGGTACAGTAAATGAATGCTGCCTGTATTCTCCCTGAACTTGTTCACTATTCCACTCAACTCCAGAATTTTACCTATATGCATTTTTATACTTTGAAGTTTAATGCCCTAGTTTATTTCCTTGTGATAAAAATATGTAGATAGAGCGATGCCTGTGGCTCAGTGGGTAAGGCACCAGCCCCATATACTGAGGGCGGCGGGTTCAAACCTGGCCCGGCCAAACTGCAACAACAAAAAAATAGCTGGGCATTGTGGCGGGCACCTATAGTCCCAGCTACTTGGGAGGCTGAGGCAAGGGAATCATCTAAGCCCAGGAGTTGGAGGTTGCTGTGAGCTGTGTGATGCCAGGGCACTGTAGCAAGGGCAATAAAGTGAAACTTTGTCTCTAAAAAAAAAAAAAAGTAGATAAATTGAAATTGTATTTTTTTTTAAGTTTATAATAGTTAAACCTTTTTATTTGAATTACCATTGCAATTATTAACACAAAAGTTAATTAAAATTTGATGGATAATTATGATATGAAAAGCAAACCTTGTATTAAAATTGTATCTCAAAGAGAATGGGACTGACTGGTTCTTTTTCCCCAGTTCATGTGTCTGCATTTAAATATGACATTGTTAGAACAGAATTAGACATGGTCAGTATACATTTTTACCAATTAAAAAAATGTTTGAAATATAATTTCACCACAACTTTGCAGCTCATTCCATTTAGGATAGTGATTTTTCAACGCGTGTGCCATAATAATTCTTAAAGATTGTTAATAAAATTATTTTCAAAAGAAGTTCAAAGTTCAGTAAGTATTCCCTTTTTAACCTTTTTTTTTTTTTTTAAAATCAATGTAAGTGTGCTACAGAAGTTTAACTATAGGTTCAAGTGTGCCCTGAGATAAAATTGGTTGAAAAACACTGATTTAGGGGGACACGCCTGCCACAAACCCTGGGCAGCAAGGCTGGGCTGCATGGCTACAGCAGTCACAGTAAGCTTATTTTCTGATAAAAGATCTGACTTCATTTTTTAATTCAAATAAACATACCCTTCAAAGACTCCTATAAAAATCACTGCAGAATAAGCCAGTTATCTAGTCATATATCTTCTAGATTACTTTTGAAAGCAGGCAAGATTTTATCTATGCATATCATTTATTATCCAGTTTTATAACATAAAAATAAAATCTAAGCCATTTCCCATTATTTATCTTATAATGGTTCAACACTATATGTGTGAGGCAAGCTCTGAGTTATCTATGAAGCAAGAGATGCGCCAGCAGCCTGTCTCCCTCCCTCTTGTGTGCCAGCATGACACACTATTCAGGTCATGGGAAAATTCAGAATCATGGGTGCAAAGTCAGAAATAATTTTGCTAACATATGATTACACTTTTCCTTTATACTTAAAGACCAGGACATGCACTGCTAAGGAACTAATTAGTAATTAGACTATGATTCTTTTTTAAATTAATAGGATATATAGGCATTACTTTTATAATAGGAAGAGAGATCAATTCCTTTGATCTCTGAGATCAAATTCCTTTCTCAAAGTGTGGAGATCCATAAACCCCCACAGAGCAAAGTAATCATACTGAACTAAATTTTGCTTCTATGTTCCAAATGTTTATCCACACGTTCATTCCACTGGAGAGCATCAATGTTTCATAAGCTGAACTAGTTTTAACTTGTATCAGTACACAATCTGAAAAAAAAAAAAAATCACATGAATTTCTCTCTAGTGTGCACATTTAATTCAGTGTCTCTGGCAGTTCAGCAGACAGCACAATAACATTTAAAAGAAGCCTGCCACTACTTTGTACCTCTTTATCCTTGGAACATTATTTTGACTCACAAAAGTCAGTTGCAGAAAAGCTTGTGCTTCACACACACAGGACTCTTTCCTTAAAAGCCATGTGTTCCTCAATAGCAGAGGACTGGGACGGTGAGGACCTTAAATGAAAGCTGCCATCACCCCCAGGGTCCCTTTTTATTCCACCTCAAGTCAGAGCGTCCAGCATTTCCCCTCAGAAGATCCTCTGCACGAAGAACAGACTGGCAGCACCACCTCACGGCAGTCCCGATGCCAGTCTGTCTACCAAAGTTGCTTCCCTGCAACCAGCACTCCCACTGCCCCTGGGCCTGGTGCTCTGGAAGGTATAGTCTCTTTTTCTCACACACACAACACACACTGATGAAGTTAGGCCTCTGAGTTTTCTGGTTGTAAAGGAGAGGTGTGAAGGAGAACGTGCAGGGCACCTGACCCAAACTGCCTTCTCCAGAGGATCACAGTCAGGAAGGACTGTGTCTAGAAGACAATGACCTGAAAGTTGATGCCCCTCAAAAGTCTCCTCAGACACCCACAAGTTCTGAAGCCCCAGCTGGAGACTGCCCACCAGACACCACGAGAAGGCGCAGGGAGCAGGGGAAAGATGTCTGTGTCTGCTGACGCTGTTGTGGCAGGGTGTTCTGTTCCAGGACCCCAAGTACACCTTGATGTGTGATGTGCTGGAACATTTAACATGGCTAACAATTAGTAATATACCTCCTGAGTTAATTACACAAGGACGCTTAAAGACACGCTAAAGCAAACACACAGTCCACAATGAAGCCCCACAATGACCTGAGTCTTCACCAGCAAAAGATGCCATGGCATTAAATGCAACATGCCAATTTAATTAATAAATCTGTTACAAGAAAAATCAGAAATTCCTTTCTCACAGTGTGGAGATCCATAAACCCTCACAGAGCAAAGTAATCATACTGAACTAAATTTTGCTTCTATGTTGCAAACGTTTATCCACACGTTCATTCCATTGGAGAGCAACATGGAGTGGGAAGAGGAAAGAAAATTTTCTGTGCAGCCCCAGAAAATGGGGAGATTAAGACTTAACACCCTACAGGGCTGCTGTGAGGACTAAGGGAGTAACAAACACACTAAAGGGGCTCAGCAGCATGCTGGCACACAATGAGCCTCGCCAGAAAGTGCACCTCCATTAGGTTAGTGCCCAGGCCATGCTGGCTTTGTGCTTCCATTTGATACATGCCCAGAGATTACATGTTGCTCACCTGACAAGTATTTACCACAGCTTCACAGGGCAGGCCCCTGCCGCAGTGGTGAGCCTCACCAGGCAGTGTGGTTGCTGGCTTGTGCTCTTGGTACAGGAACTTCCAGCAACACACATATGATGATGAGGGGCCGACGAAGCACAGGGAGGCCCAGGAGACCAAGGGCACCACTCACGAATGGCACTGAAGTGGGTATAATGCTGTCACTGCCCTAGAAAAGCTGTTGATTGTTGACAAAGTCATTAGGAGCACTCTGGGCATTCCACACAGACACCCAAGCCGACACTAGGCCACAGCAGGGACACTGCACCAAGGAGCAAACACCCAGAGGTTAGCATCACAGGTGGCCACCCCACTCCATGCTGGAGACTGGGCAGGAATGGTGTTACCAGAGTTCAAAAGTACGGCAGTGCACTGGAGCTAGAACCATCAGGGGACACCCAGCAAGAACTGGGACCGCAGGGGAGATACAGCCATTGTCATTAAAGTCCCACCAAAGCAGAGTACAAGCGAGACCTGACCCCCTATTGTCCTCCACCTGATCTGGTCCCAACAGCCCCACTGGCCAAAACTGGCTGGAAGCACTCACAGCAGAGCCTGGCAACAGCCTCCAAAGCCTTGGAGCCAGATGGTGATGACCAGCACAGCCCGAAAAATTTACAGAATTCTCATCATTCACAGAAACTGTTAGTGGGGTGGCACCTATGGCTCCAAGGAGTAGGGTGCCGGCCCCCTATGCTGGAGGTGGCAGGTTGAAACCCAGCCCTGGCCAAAAACAACAACAACAACAAACAAGTTGGCTCAGTGCCTGTGGCTCAAGTCACACACACCTGAGCTGGTGGGTTTGAATCCAGCCCGGGCCCGCCAAACAACAATGATGGCTGCAACCAAAAAATGGCCAGGCATTATGGCAGGCGCCTGTAGTCCCAGCTACTTGAGCCCAGGAGCTGGAGGTTGCTGTGAGCTATGATGCCACAGCACTCTACCCATGGGGACAGCTTGAGGCTCTGTCTCAAAAAAAAAGAAAAGAAACTGCTAGGGGACTGAGATCAGGCAGGGCATGACAGAGCCCCGCACGCAGTGCTGAACCACCAGAGCAAGGGGTGGGCACACACGGGCACGCCTCTGTCCCAGAGGCCAGTGGTTCTGAACCACAAACACACCAAGCCCTACCATGGTGTTCCTTCAGTGAGATGTTAAATGTACATACACAAGTAGATGTGCTGGACAAAATACACATTTAAACCTATCACTGAATGTCTTTTTACTTTTTTTTAAGAGAGTGTCTCACTATGTTGCCCAGGCTGGTCTCAAGCAGTCCTCTTGCCTCTGCCTCCCAAGCGGCTGGGACTACAAGATTACACCACCATTCCCAGCCATCCATCTTTCAATACTCAGCACTGGGCTTAGTATTTTACAAGAACTCCTACATATAAGCCCCATACCCACCCTACAAAGCTAAGTCTCATTTCTATCCCCATTTCAGGGAAGGTGACATGAAAGTCAAAGTTCAGACCATGTGCCCTGTGCCATTGCAGGTCGGGGAGTCATAGTTCATTCACACCTCTGACTCCACAATTGGTGCTCAGAATCAGCACAAGACAATGCCCCTCAGCACCGGGGCACAAATCATCCCTTCAGACAATTATTCTTCTGGCAAAAGGCTAGAGATCAGCCACTGATGGCCAGGTGTCAAGGGACTTTTCACTAGGCTGCCAGTGTCAGACTTTCATCCTCATTCACCTGACAGCAAGGCAGGGAAGACAACTAGGGGACACAGGACAAATTGAACCTGCAGAGAGGACAGGTGCCTGCCACACAGACGACAAGGCAGCTAAGGACATGTGCCCATGCAGGGAAGCAGTACAGGACACAAGAAAGGCATAAACGTGAACAGAACCCAAAAGAACATCTGTACATACAGCGGAGAATGGTCTACAGGACTGAGCTTGAGACCTGTCTCTCACTCTGTCCAGGTTTGGGTACAAGAAACCCAAATGCTGCAATAGAAGTTCACTGCCACCAAGCACCTGCCTGCTTCAGAAGACCTCCCAGCAGCTAGCCTTCCAAACCAAAGCTTTACTCAGTAGATAGAAGAGCCTGGCTCCCAAGTAAGCAATGACTAGAGCTGCAAGGGTCCAGGGTCCTTCATAGGAAATGCCCAGCACCAAGGCCCCACTCGACAGCTGCTCACAGGCAATTGAGCTTTGCTCACCTTTGACCCACCAGGGCTGCACTCTTGGACATGTCTTGGTCAGTGGTACAGAGTGCATTGTGACAACTATCAGAGCAAAATCACCCTGGATCTGAAAAGACCAGACAGTCCCCACTCTTGGTAAGTCTGCAACTTGATTTCTTCCCCAGTGGAGAAACAACATACCCTCTTCCATCACAGGGCACATGTGTCCCTAGCATGTGACAAAGTCCCTGCAGCCAAAAGATGCCCCCACTCAACCAAATTCAAAATCAAACCCAGCTGGATACTTCCTGATAGTCAAGTTTACCAACCCCACAGGAACCATGAGAATGTTACTAGAATTCTCTTCTTGAAAGCGCCAGAACTTGTAACTCCCCTGTGACAGCCCCACCTTCTTCCCTTCTCTCACCTGCCCTCTTCCCTTTAAGTGGTCCCTTCTGCTTTCATCACAGCAACAACATGAAGAAATGGGACAAAACTTGTGACTCAGATTCCTGGAGATTTTTGTTTTAAAGTGAAAATATATTATAAAAATTGGATCACTAACTTAATTTCAAGGCCCAATTCAACCCAATTCTAGACCATTCCTAATCTTGGGTGGGGACATCTAAAGGCCCATCGGAGTCTGCTCTGTTGCTTGTCACTTAAACGGCAGTCCTGATGTTTACATAATCAGTGTATTTTCAAATACAAAAAGTAGAAATGATCATAACAAAATACCCACAATTTTAACATTCAGAAAAAAACATTATCCATGCATGGTTATATTTCCTATCACTTTTGTTTCTACACAAATTTGTCTACCAACACATCCAGCTTTTCATACAAACAGGGAAACACAAAGTGTGCAATTTACCAGATATACGAGTTATACATTTCCAGTTATTAACAGTTCTGTGCTGGGGAGGTGGGTGACGCCTTCACACAGATCCTTGTATACTTCCTTGAGATAAATTCTAAAACTGTAACTATAAGAATATTATTATTATTTTTGGCTCATGAAAGTATTACCAAATGACCTTCCAGAAACATCACATTGTGTCCCAGTGAGGCTCTCATAAGGAGGCGACGTCCCCAGCATCTGTGCCAGCAGTGGGTATCTGCCCTTGGGTGAGGTCAGGCAGCTCTTTTCTTCCAGGCCTACCAGCCATCCCCTGGGTTGCCTGCTGTGTCCCCACCGTGTCTCTGCAGAGGCACTTATCTTCCTTGTCACCTCCTGCACGGATTTCATGCCATCTCTGGGGGCCAGGAAACCATCAGTGTCCACGCCTCTGATGAGGCTCACAGGCCTCTGCTCCTCTGATGTCTGTGCTCTCAACATAGCAGGGGAGTGGAACCTTGGGCCCAGCCTGCCCATGCAGCTCTGAGAAATCTCAGCAGCCCAACCACAGAAAATTTGACAGTAACTATATATACAGGGTCACCATGAGGGTTAGATACACGGAGGCAGAGCAGAGGGGTGCCAGCTTCGTTATAGCTTTCCATGCTTTTCGCTAATCTTGCACCTTTCATTTTCATTCTTTATTCTGTGTGTGATTTTAATATCTGCCACCCTCTTCCAGACCAGCACTCATCTCTCAATTATGTGAAGGGCACCTTGCCACAGACAAAGAGGACCAGGTCCCAGTCTGCTCTCCTGGCCCTTCCTGTGTGGCCCAGGGCCAGTGCATGGTTTCAGCTGTCATGGCCTTGTGATAGCTACAAAACCTCTATGCCACTTTGCCCAGGCTCCCTTAGAACTCCTGTCGTATCCTAACAGACACAAACAACTTGATATCTTCCTGCACTATAACAGTTGGAGATTTTAACACCCCTTTGACGGTTTTGGATAGATCCTCCAAGAAGATACTAAACAAAGAAATATTAGACTTAAACCTGACCCTAGAGCAAATGGACTTTACAGACCTCTACAGAATATTTCATCCTAATAAAACCGAATATATATTCTTCTCATCAGCCTATGGATCATCCTCCAAAATAGATCATATCCTAAGACACAAGTCTAACTTCAGCAGCAAATTTAAAAGAACAGAAATTATTCCTTATATCTTCTCGGACCATCTTGGAATAAAAGTTGAACTCAACAGCAACAGGAATCTTCACACTCAGACAAAGTCATGGAAACTAAATAACCTCAGGTTGAATGACAGCTGGGTCAAAGACAAGATTAAGAAGGAAATCACCAAATAATGAAGACACAAATTATCAAAACCTGAGGGATACTGCAAAGTAAATCTAAAAGGGAAATTTATAGCATTGGAAGCCTTCATCAAGAAAACAGAAATAGAGGGAGCAGACAACTTAATCATCTCAAGCAACTGGAAAAGGAAGAACATTCCAACCTCAAGCTCAGTGGAAGCAAAGAAATAGCCCAAATTAGGGCAGAGTTAAATGAAATTGAAAACAAAAGAATCATTCAGAAGATCAACGAAACAAAAAGTTGTTTTTTCGAAAAGATTAATAAAATTGATAAACCTTTGGCTAATCTAACCAGAAACATAAAAGTAGAATCTCTAATATCATATATTAGAAATGATAAAGAGAAATAACGACACCTCAGAAATTCAAAAAATCCTCAATGATTACTACAAAAATCTCTATTCCCAGAAATATGAAAATCTGAAGGAAATGGACCAAGACCTAGAAGCTCGCCACCTTCCTAGACTCAACCAGAAAGAATTAGAAATCTTGAATAGGCCTCTATCAACCACTGAAACAGCATCAACAATACGAAATCTCCCTAAAAAGAAAAGTCCGGAAGCAAGTATCTGAATTCTATCAAACCTTTCAAGAGGAACTAGTACCTATATTATACAGCCTTTTCCAAAGTATAGAAAACAAAGGAATACTTCCCAACACATTCTACAAAGCAATATCATCCTGATCCCCAAACCAAGAAAGGATCCAACAAAGAAAAAATTATAGACAAATATCATTAATGAGTATCAATGCAAAAATATTCAGTAAGATCTTAGCAAACAGAATTCAACAACACATCAAAAAAATTATACACCATGATCAAGTTGGTTTTATTCCAGGGGTACAGGGTTGGTTCAACATATGCAAAATCTATAGATATAACACATCACATCAATAAAATAAAAAACAAAAGACCATATGATTCTCTTAATTGACGCAGAAAAAGCCTTTGATAATATCCAGCATCCTTTCATGATCAGAACACTTAAGAAAACAGGCATAGAAGGGACTTTTCTTAAACTGATAGGGGCTGTCTACAGCAAACCCACAGCCAATATCACACTGAATGGTGTAAAATTGAAAACATTTCCACTCAGATCAGGAACGAGGCAAGGATGCCCACTGTCTCCACTGCTATTCAACATAGTAATGGAAGTCTTTAGGCATCGCAATCAGGCAAGAGAAGGCAATCAAGGGTATCCAAATAGGATCAGAGGAGATCAAACTCTCACTCTTTGCTGATGATATGATCCTATACCTGGAAAATCTCAGGGACTCAACTTCAAAACTTTTAGAAGTGATCAGAGAATATAGCAGCATCTCAGGATACAAAATCAATACTTACAAATCAGTAGCTTTTATATATGCCAACAATAGTCAAGCTGAAAATATAGTCAAGGACTCTATTCCTTTTACAGTAGTCCCTGAGAAGATGAAATTTACCTAACAAAGGACATGAAAGATTTCTATAAAGAGAACTATGAAACACTGAAAAAGAAATAGCTGAAGATGTCGACAAAAGGAAAAACATACCATGCTCTTGGCTGGGAAGAATCAACATTGTTAAAATGTCCATACTACACAAAGCAATCTACAGATTTAATGCAATCCCCATTAAAGTCCCGCTGTCATACTTTACAGATCTTGAAATAATAGTATTTCATTTTATATGGAATCAGAAAAAACCTTGAATAGCCAACACATTACTTAGAAATAAGAACAAATCAGGAGGTATCACGTTACCAGACATTAGGCTGTAGCATGGTACTGGCACAAAAACAGAAAGGTAGATTTATGGAACAGAATAGAGAACCAAGAGATGAATCCAGCTACTTATCATCATTTGATCTTCAACAAGCCTATCAAAAATATTCAGTGGAGGAAAGACTCCTATTTCACAAATGGTGCTGGGTGAACTGGCTGGCAACCTGTAGAAGACTGAAACTGGACCCCCACCTTTCACCACTAACAAAAATTGATTCTCACTGGATGAAAGATTTAAATTTAAGACATGAAACTATAAAAATACTAGAAGAGACTGCAGGGAAAACACTTGAAGAAATCGGCCTAGGAGAATATTTTATGAGGACTCCCCAGGCAATTGAAGTGACATCAAAAATATATTACTAGGATCTGATCAAACTAAAAAGCTTTTGCACAGCCAAGAGCACAGTAATTAAAGCAAACAGACAATCTTCAGAATGGGAGAAGATTTTTGCAGGTTATGCTTCTGACAAAGGTCTGATAACTAAAATCTACAGAGAACTCAAACTAATCAATAAGAAAGGAACAAATGGCTCGGCGCCTGTGGCTCAACGGGCCAAGGCGCCAGCCACGTACACCTGAGCTGGCGGGTTCGAATCCAGCCCCCGGACCGGCCAAGCAACAAGGACGGCTGCAACCAAAAAATGGCCGGGCATTGTGGCGGGCGCCTGTAGTCCCAGCT
This sequence comes from Arctocebus calabarensis, assembly GCA_963573935.1. Classification (NCBI taxonomy): domain Eukaryota; kingdom Metazoa; phylum Chordata; class Mammalia; order Primates; family Lorisidae; genus Arctocebus; species Arctocebus calabarensis. The sequence goes on along the minus strand of CAUYON010102638.1, from coordinate 11,614 downwards.
ACTTGGGAGGCAGAGGCAAGAGACTCGCCTGAGCCCAGGAATTGGATGTTGCTGTGAGCTGTGAAGTCACGGCACTCTATCCAGGGTGACAGCTTGAGGTTCTGTCTCAAAAAGAAAGAAAAAAAAGAAAGGAACAAATAACCCCATTTTTATGTGGGCAAGAGACTTGAACAGAAACGTCTCTGATGAAGACAGGCACGTGGCTCACAAACACATGAAAAAATGCTCATCATCCTTAATCATCAGACAAATGCAAATCAAAACCACTCTGAGATATCATCTAACTCTAGTTAGATTAGCCCACATAACAAAATCCCAAAGCTACAGATATTGGTGTGGACGAGGAGAGAAGGGAACGCTTCTACACTGCTGGTGGGAAGGCAAGCTAATATGACCTTTTCGGAAAGAAGTTTGGAGAACACTCAAGGAATTAAAAGTAGACCTACCACTCGATCCTGCAATTCCTCTACTAGGTATATATCCAGATGATCAAAATGTATTTTACAACAAAGCATGTGCAGCAGAATGTTTATTGCAGCCCAATTCATAATTGCCAACACATGGAAACAGCCCAAGTGCCCATCAACCCATGAATGGATTAACAAATTGTGGTGTATGTACAACATGGACTACTATGCAGCCATAAAAAAAGATGGAGACTTCACATCTTTTATGTTTACCTGGATAGACCTGGAACATATTCTTCTTAGGAAAGTATCTCAAGAATGGACAAAAAAGTATCCAATACGCTCAATACTACTATGAAATCAATATATAACCACCTACACACTCATACGAATGGCAAAACATAACTAAAGTCCAGAAAGTAGAAGGGAAGAGGAGAAAGAGGGAAGGGGAGGGGGAGATGGGAGGATATTTGGGGGAACCTCACCAAATATGCAGCATGCAACAGTATATTTGAATACTATTAAGAAATGAGTATAACTGTGATGGATATGTTAGTTCAATGTAAACATTTCACATTTTATATCAAAGCAGTACACTGAACCCATAAATGCATCAATGTACAAATGATTTAATAAAAAAATAATTTAAAAAAAGCCAAATGGTTATAATTCCAATGTCTAGACTCTCTTGTATAAACTTCACCTCTGGGTGAAGAAATGATGAGAAGTTGCTCTCTGCAAATGTGTTCTAGCTAATGAACAAAAAAGGACAGAATTAGAGCATCATCTTCTACAGCCCCTAAGAAGTCACTGGTAATCCATAGCTGCTAACAACACAGGACAGACCACCAGTGGCCAGGTGCCCCTTGCAGAGCCCACCGCCACCAGCCACAACCATTTCACCAACCAATCAGATCAGACCTCTAGATGTACTAATTTATGGGAAACAGAAAAAAACATAGGAACCTGCTAAAACTACATCACAGTTGATGCAATCAGCAAAATCCAGATTGGCAAATTCAACGGAACTAGTCTTTTCAACAAAAACATGGCAGAGAGATGGAGGAGAAACCTATAGCTATAAAAGAGACTTCAGAAATGTATCAACCAATAATAACATATGACCTTATTCTGGATTCTGACCCAAACAATTAAAACACCATTTGTTGGCATTTGAGACAACTGAAAAATTAAGACTTGCCAGATACTGATATTAAGGAAGAGGTAACATACGTGGCTATGATTTTTTAAAGTGTCCTCATTTTTTTTAAAGACAATGCTGAAAGACCAAACCACATTTATAGACATTATTATTACAACTCAATGCAATGAATATAATTTGTATATCTTAATGCCTGTAGTACTTTTTTCCCTTCAAGTACAAAATTATCTACCAGGTTCAACAAAGGCATCTGGTGTCCTTCATGACCTTTGCCTAGTACATGGGGAACTCTTTCTATAGATTTCTACCACAACACTTTTCCTATTATCTTAAAAGTTCCATTTTTGTACTTCATAAACTGTAGAGGTATCCCTTCCTGAGTCATAACCAACAATGACGCATTATTCATCATATGAAAATATTTGCATGAAGAAAACAAATTAACAAACAATAGGGCATTATTATTTATTTTAAACAAGAAGCCATACTATTAAAAATAGAGCAAAATATAAAATATCACTGATCCTACACACTTAATATTTTTATAACAAATTTTAAATAAACATAAATGAAACACACAAAATATAGTAAAAGAATTCACTGTTATTTTACAAAGAAATTTACCAGTTTCCTTTAAGCTACTACCCTGTTTTTAGGAGAGACAGCCACAACCACAGACCACCAGGTCTTGTTTGGTCCAGGAGGAGTTGTTCAAAAATGCAAACAAGTTGCTGACATTTTAAAACAAAATTTCAGGGTAGGCGCGGTAGCTCACACCTGTAATCCTAGCACTTTGGAAGGCCAAGACCAGCTGGAGTCAGAGTGATACTCCGTCTGTAAAAATAACTGGGCATTATGGTAGGCACCTGGAATCCAGCTACTTGAGAGGCTGACGCAAAGAGGATCACTTGAGTCCAAGAGTTTAAGGTTGCTGTGAGCTATGATGCCATGGCACTCTACCAAGGGTGACAAAGACTCTGTCCAAAATACCCCCCAAGATTTCAAAGTAACTCAGAACTGGAAGCCACAATGCCACCTGAAATAGGGGTCAGCTCCATGTATCACTGTTCTTGAAGACAGTTGCAGTCTCCACTGTCTCCGCCATGCCAAGGTCAGGGCCAGCAGCCATGTGGCATCAGGTTCCCTCCCTGCTTTCTTGACACCTGACCTGCTTTGTCCATCTGCGTAAGTAGCCTTCCAGGTAACTGACACTTGTGTTTGAACCATTAATTTTCATAAAACTTTTTTATGCAAATAAAAGAAGTATATACTGCTGCTGACAATTTTGCTATTCAGTTTTCCTTAAGTTTGCATAGAATTAGGCAGTTGGTAAGAGGGCATTCTGAAAAGGAAGTAAGGCAAAGAACACATCTCTGTGCTGCTCCTGCCCATAAGCACACAGAGAATGGCAGGGCCCTGCTCACCCAGCGCTGCGGCGCACATGGCCTCACCTGCATTGCTCCCAGTTCCTTTCTGCTTTTTTTTCGTGGCTAGTTGAATGGCTCGGTAATCAGTTCTTGCTGAGCCCCCACTTTCCTGAGACCAAAGAAAAGTGTGTCAGTCACTTGATCTAGACAGCAAAGGAAGGGTAGCAAGGGAACTACAGAATTGCCATAAGCCTGCTTCTTGGACACATCGGAGCTCCAATAACTACTTCAGAGTTGCCAGCAAAGCCACACAAACAGCCAAATACTATGTCCAGTTATGGGGGGGACAGCTGAACAAACTCAGAATTTGAACAACCTTCATGACTTTATTATCCAGAGAAGCAAAGTTTGTTCTCTAAAGTCTAAAACATTAAAATATTTTACACAGAGACTGTCATAAAATGAATTATGTACTTCTCTGCTTTCTGAAACAAACACCTAGCCTTGCCTTGGGGACTCAGGGTTACCTGGCTGCAGCACTCCCTGACAATTCTCACGCTGGCTAGACAGCAAAGGAAGGGTACCAGCACAGCAGGCCTGGGGCTGGCCCTGCCTTGTAGAGCCATGCAGGGGCCACTCTGGCAACCAGAGCTGCACTCAAAGTCTTAAACACCAAACATGTAATTATGTTACTGAATTAAGGGGATTTACTGAGGGAGTCACACAAATAGTATTCAAATAGGCCTTAAACTATAATACATTTGTGAATGTTTTACAGGAAAAAATGTTTTAATACTTATCACTACAAAGAGAAAAAGGAGCAGCCCTCAACAGCTCGTGGCATACCTGTAACCCATTCACCACACACCATTTGTACTCAGAGAAGCGAGGGAGCCCCACATCACACAGCTGGCAAGAAAATGAACAAGTGGTTAGGATCCAGGTCTTGCCAGCTCCTCCACTTCCACCCATAGTTACGGCTCTGGAATGTCGCTGGGCACGAGAGAACTACTATCTCCCAAGGCACCAGGGCGCCAAGTCCCCACCCCAGGGAATGGCTTCCCGCTTAGCTCTGCCCTATGGACACCACCCACCCTTGCCCAGCTCCTGTCTGCTCAGCCTAAGCAAATGCTAAAAAGCATGGCTCTGCTAGTGACAAGGGAGACACTGAAAGAAATGCAAGCTGCACCCTCACCAAGTTATCCTAATTTAAAATGTGTAACATCTTTTTAAAGTTGTGATAAAGTAAGATTTACAATTTTGAACAATATAAACATCACCATTAAATTTAACCTATGCCACAAAGAAAAACCCTACTTACTCATTCCCATTAGAGACTAAGGAAAGTCAGATTCTCTCTCATGAAAGCTTAAATTATTTTAAATGTATAATCAATATAAATATAATTAAAGTATATTAACAGTCTAGCCTCAGAATTGGAGAAGTATTCTTTTTTTTTTGTAGAGACAAAGTCTCACTTTATCGCCCTTAGTAGAGTGCCGTGGCGTCACACTACTCACAGCAACCTCCAACTCCTGGGCTTAGGCGATTCTCCTGCCTCAGCCTCCCGAGTAGCTGGGACTACAGGCGTCCGCCACAACGCCCAGCTATTTTTCTGTTTTGCATCTCAGCCAAGGCCGAGTTTGAACCCGCCACCTTCAGTATATGGGGCTTGTGCTCTACTCAATGAGCCACAGGCGCCTGGGAGAAGTACTCTTATAATCCTCCAAGAACAAAGGAACATACCATTTCCTTGTTAATTCTAATTTTTAAAAAACGTATTTTGGCATTGGCTTAAAGTTTCCACTAAACCTTTAAAGGTAGTTTATGTCACAATTTCTCCTCTTCTGGATTCATCATCAGGTAAAAAGCACAAAGGCAAAACATTTCAACATTATGAAATACCTCAGTATTTTTCAAGAAAATAAACACATTATCATGGAATCGCGGAACTCAAAAAGACCTTAGAAATCATCTAGCCAAATCCCCTTATGTTTAGAAATCAACGAGAATTTAAGGCTCAGGTTAAGCAATCTGCTCAAGGTCATAGGAGCTGATCAGTTCCAGACTCAAGGTCAAATTCAGATCTCCATACTTGGAGTCCAGGGCTCCATCCTTCTGCAAACCAGTAAGAAAAGTCTGCACAGGAAGGATTAATCCACAATATCCTTAAAAACTGAACATAAAACAAGTGAGCTATGAGGTGGTGACTGAATGGAGGGCTTCATACCAAGTACAGGCTGCCGGTGCCCACACTGAGCTCTGTGTCCTGAGCACCAGGCCTCTCCACTGGGCTGGACAGCACAGGTTGGGCCAGCCCACAGCTTCCTTCCTGCCGCCCAGCTGCTTCAGGGCTGGGAAGCGAGTCCTGCTCCACCTTGACTGCAGCCAGCCCCTCTGGGACACTGGCACTCCCATGGGAGGCACCTGAAGAGGCTGATGCAGTGACGTGTGCTGCCAGGTTACTGCTGGAGGTCACAGGTAGTGGGTCTTGACTCAAGTTCTTCACAGGCAGAGTCACCAAACAGCCTAATGCTCCTGCACTCATGGTTTGCATGTCATCCACACCGAAGCTGCCCTGCTGGAGAACAGTGGCTGCCGTGCCAAGAAGAGGGCTGTCCAGACTTGGAGGCATTTCACTGTGGGCCACAAGGACCAAGGGGTCCATTTGCCCATAGGAGCTATTATTGGTAGGGAGGTTCCCTCCCAGAGAGGAGCTCACAGAAGTGACATCAATAGTCAGGATTCCAGAGTTCAGTGCCTCGTCTGAGCCACTTGCAGAAACACTACCGCCAGCAGGCGTGTCAGAGAAGAGTGCTGCCAGGTCTATGTTAGCGAGCTCGCTGCTGGGCACAAGAGAACTTGCAGCTTCTAGTTGAGGTAAGGGATCTGAGAAAGGAATGAATGCTCTGGTTATTTTATGACCTCAGACTAAGAAATTCTGCTTAAGCTTAAGGTGTTACTAAGCAAGCCCTGAAGGAAATATTCACTGTCCCCTTCCTGTGGCCTCGTCAGCACAGGAACTGGCTTGCTGACATATCAGGCACTTTACAGACATGTAGCAGACGCTCAAGGTGACAGAGAGGTGTCCAGAGGAAATAACTGGAGAGGTTAAAAACATTCCCTAAACGAACAGCAACTACTAACAGTGAGAAGACAAGATCCAAATTCTTTCTGGCTTCATACCTGGACCCTTCAACCTCTACCGCACTAGTTACCTGAGAAGACTAATACTCCTGATGGTGCACACTCTTCAGGAGTCAGTTGTAAGCTGACCTGTGGCTCTGGGGATATTTTTGGAGTTGGCTTTTGTCAGCTCTTATCTTGCCAGCTTTGTGCCCCATTCTACAACTAGCTGCCACCCCCAAACTGATGTGAGCCATGTGGGATTAATCAAAGGGAATATAATTGGCCCCCTGGCCTGTCTTCTCTGGACTGAGATCAAAGCTCCAGCTCCAGGCAGATGCACAGAACTCAGAAACCAGGTCCCCTGAGGCACTCTGAGACATGCCCCCTATGTGAGCTCGTCCAGGAGGGCTTCCCCCCATGTGTTTCCAACCTTTAACCCCTCCAAGACTATAACCTACTCCACACCCCTCAGCATCTAGCATAACGCCTAGCCCTGACATAGCACTGAATGATTACACAAAATATTCTATAGGTCCCTCTCCATCTGTAGCCATAGTTTTTGGCCATAACACTCTTCAAATATTTGACTGTTATTTAATTGAGTAATTTAAATAATCAGAATACCCTTGGAAGAACAGTAAATATTAATGACTTCAAAAAATTTTCAACGAATATTCAAGCTGTGTTATTTGTATATAAGAACACAGTAGTCATACCAAATTGCAGGGCTCTTCTACAACCAAGCATATAGTAAAATGTGGGTACAATGAATTTGGGTCCCTTTTGCCTCACATTATTCTTTACAAAGAAATCACTGTAGCTTCCTGCCTTTCCTAGTGCCTGGCCTTGAGGGAAACGGTTCTCAACTCTCTGCTTCTGTTCTTCCATGTTGTTAGCTAACCTGAAACTCACACGTGTATGTTGTAAAAACCCAGAGTACCCATGTTTTGGGGGGTTCTGAGATAAGAGTCTCACTCTGTCGCCCAGACTAGAGTGCAATAGCCTCAGCCTAGCTCACAGCAACCTCAGTCTCATGGATTCAAGGGATCCCCCTGCCTCAGCTTCATGAGTAGCTGGGACTAGAGGTGTCCGCCACAATGCCTGGCTAGTTTTTTCTGCCCCACCCCCCCCTTTTTTTTTTTTGCAGTTTTTGGCCAGGGCTGGGCTTGAACCCTCCACCTCTGGCATATGGGGCCAGCACCCCACTCCTTTGAGCCACAGGCGCTGCCCTTTTTTTTTTTTTTAAAGTATAGACAGGGTCTTGCTCTTGCTTAGGTTCAGATTAGTCTTAAACTCCTGAGCTCAATGGCTCGGCGCCTGTGGCTCAGCGGGCTAAGGCGCCAGCCACGTACACCTGAGCTGGTGGGTTCAAATCTAGCCCGGGCCCACCAAACAACCATGACGACTGCAACCAAAACATGGCCAGGCGTTGTGGCGGGCGCCTGCAGTCCCAGCTACTTGGGAGGCAGAGGCAAGAGACTTGCTTGAGCCCAGGAATTGGAGGTTGCTGTGAGCTGTGATGCCATTGCACTCTATCCAGGGTGACAGCTTGAGGCTCTGTCTCAAAAAAAAAAAAAAAAAAAAAAAAAGAAACTCCTGAGCTCAAGCAGTCCTCCCACCTCGGTTTCCCAGAGTGCTAGGATTACCGGTGTAAGCCACTGCACCTAGCCCAGAGTGCCTATATTTTTAAAGCTAACCTATGAAAGAAAACTACTCTAGACCAAAAAAAAAAAAATTCAGAATATATTTTTAGCTGTCACATTACTTGAAAATGCAAAAAGAACATTGATACAGTTTGCCCCCAACTCTCTACCAGCTCTCACCCACCCCCCCTACCCCTGGTCAGATTCCCAGAGGAAACAGTGTCCCAGGTAGTGTGAGTGCATCTTTGAAGAGGGACAGGGAAGAGAAGAAAGTCTGGAGTGCTCAGAAAGAGCAAGAAGACCTAGAAAGAGCAGAGCTGGCTCTCAATTCAGGACAAAAGTCCCGTGGAGACACCAAATGAGGGGACATGTGCTGGAGAAAGCCAACAAAACAAAGGCTGAACATTCCTTTTTTTTTTTTTTTGTAGAGACAGAGTCTCACTTTATCGCCCTTGGCAGAGTGTCGTGGCGTCACACAGCTCACAGCAACCTCCAACTCCTGGACTTAGGCGTTTTTCTTGCCTCAGCCTCCCCCTCCCCCAAGTAGCTGGGACAACAGGCACCCACCACAACACCCGGCTATTTTTTCCTTGCAGTTTGGCCGGGGCTGGGTTTGAACCTGCCACCCTTTGTATATGGGGCCAGTGCGCTACCCACTGAGCCACAGGCACCGCTCAAGGCTGAACATTCTTCAAGGAGAACGCTCCAAAGACGAGGGAATGAGGCTTAGAGGAAAGACAGTGGCAGGACAGAGCAGAAGAAAAGGGTACCAGCTTAGCAGCCATGTCAGGACATCTGTCCTAGGCCACCTGAGGGTGGAGAAGAATAGTACTATCCCTGCTTCTCATACACACTCAGGCACACTCATCTCCACAGTTCCCGGAGAGGGATGTGAGAGGTGCAGACCTTGGCACTGGCTGTGCTGTCTGACCACGTGAGCCTTCATGCTGTGCTTAGAGGTGAAGAGTCTATTGCAGCTGGATACTGGACAACGGCTTTTGGGAGCACCCGCATCCTGCATGTGCTTCTTCGAGTGGATATACAGACTGCTGCGAGCGGAGAATCTAGCACAGCACCCTAGAACAAAATGGGCAACAAGAGTTAAAATGAGGAATTGCTAACGACCCAGGAAAGAACACTTCCTCATCAGGTCACAAACCACAATGGCCAACAGCAAAAGAACAGACCAAACATCATTAGGGGCATCATAAGGAATTAAAAGTCAAAAGCAAACTGTCTTTAAAAAGCAAGAGATTAGTAAGAACCATAGGGAGAACCATAGGGAGATCTGACGTCCTGCCACAGCCATGTCTAAGAAGCATGACTCCTGACAAGCTGGTGCTGCTGCTGCTTCCACACCACAGCATAGTGCTGTCAAGAAGATTAAGTCAAGTATTAAACAACTCCTTAAATATTCAACTGTGAAAAATTCACACTAATCATGTCTATTAAGCTATTAATATATAAAAACAACAGTAATCCTATGACATCCAGAGTTGGAAACTATCTGAACAGATCACCAAAGCCAATTCCTTCCATTTTCTGCTGAGAACCTAATGCCCAGACAGCAAGTGTCTCTGGGGCTGGCATTACGTTGCTCACACACTCAATTCAGCCTATAAGCCTCAGATCTGCACACAAACATCAGAGGGGAAAGAAGACAAATTCAAAATTAGTCACCTCCCTTGATGCCTGATTGCCACTGTGTGTACTCGGTTCCGCATGGACACAGGGAGGGAAGCAGGGCTCCAGGCAGACAGAAGCCTGTCATCTGGCAAGACCAGGCCAACAATCAACTACTGCAACACAGGGCAGAAGGAAACCACACCTATCAGAACAACAAGATGTCCCAGGGGCAAGGAGGCACCACCCTCCTGAGGAAGGTAGAATTAGAGGTATCTGGGCCCTGACCTGTGCTAGGGCCATCCCACAGTCTTGGAAGTCACCAAGCTCAGGCACAGGGACACCAAAGGCAGCTGGGCAGGCGGCATGGCCTGGACCCCCACTCTAGCTCTGCCCCCTACCAACCTTGTGGCCTTGGCCCAGTTATTTTATCCTTTGTAGATCTCCTTTCTCTCTTCTATAAAATGGGAATACCTACCTACCTCATGGGGTGTTACTGCCAAATAAAGCAAAGCCTACATATAAAGTGTCTACACAGGGCCTAGGAAATGAGCACTGTCAAACTGAGCTCTCTCAGCAGTGAGCAGGGTGCAGGAGGCTGCTCCGAATGCAGTTCTCAACTACATGCCTCACTTTCAAATAAAGCTCCAAACCTGTTTCCAGGTCAGGCTCCTTAAAGCATATCTGGGCAGGGTGGCACCTGTGGCTCAATGGAATAGGGCACTGGCCCCTTATGCCCGGAGGTGGCGAGTTCAAACCCAGCCCAGGCCAAAAACTGCAAAAAAAAAGCACATCTGGGCAACAGCACAGAGGGCTGCACGCCTCCCCCAGACCCCCTTCTAGCTGGGTCTCCTCAGCACATATTTCTAGAGACAGACCAGTCACAGAGCAGAGGCTCAGAATATTCCTTTTATCAGACAGCTTTCCCAAAGGCAGGGTTCACACACAACAGGACCTCACCTCTATTTTTAAAAGTATTTGCTAATTCAACAGGCAACAAAATACATTTCATATTCGTTTGTATTGCTTTGACGACCATTTTTCTATACGTGTTAACTGCTGACTCTTCCTAATTGTGCTATTATCTGGAGATTTGTGTCTGATCCTTATAAATGAAAGCTGCACCCAGGAAAGGGACAGAGCAGCCATTGCTGACAGACTTGTCTCCACACCCTGAACTCATGGGGATGACCAGGCAGACCCCCCTCCACCAACCTGGACTTGGTATGAAGGCTCTGTGACAGCTGAGACATCAGCACCCTCCAATCCCGTCACACACATGCCGTCCTCAGTTGCAACCTCAGACTGTCAGGCCAATGCCCCCGCTGCCTGCTATTATCGCCCAAACCCTGTCTTCATCTTCTTCTGTTACCATGGAAAAAGTGGCTGGTGTTTATTTCACTTTTTAATCACAAAACATCTCAAACATCTGCTAAATGGAGAAAGTGGTATAGTCGGTCACACACACCTATAGCCTAGCCTCAGGAATTCCAGGTCCCCAGTCAGCCTGACAAGGAACAGCCCAACAAGGCACCCTGGGACCTCCCACACAGTCCCATCCCACCTGTACGTGAACACTCTCAGCCTGCCCTCCCCTCTACCCCCTCAATGCTCAGACTTACCCAAAGCTCCCTCAACAGCCAGCTCTGACCCCTTCCTCTTTTCCTCAGTTACCTCAAGCAGAAATGTCAGCACAAACCATCCCCTGCCTCCTACTCGGGCTAATCCTCAGGGCACTGGAGCATAGTATAAGCCCCGTGTCACCCATCCACACACACACATCCCCCTGGCCCGGCTTTCCTCAGCATAATTCCATGTGTCCTCTCTTGGCTGAGTCCCCCCCATGCTGCTGCTGGCCCTGCTGGGGCCCTCCCACACCTCCCCCCTGAATCTGTGGGAGTCTCCAGGCACTGCCCTAGGCCTTTTATTAATATAACAGCAATCGTAACCATAGTAACCAACATATGTCCAAAGTTTTCCACACGCTCTACTCTTATTAACTAAGGAAACCCTCACAACAGCCCCATGAGGGCTTACCAAACACATGACAGAATGAGGACAGAGGGTTTCAGCTGTTTGTCCAAGATCACAGTCTGCTACTCAGTGGCAGACTTGGGACTTGAACCCAGGCAGAAGCCATGCTTTTTTTTTTTTTTTTTTTTATTGTTGGGGATTCATTGAGGGTACAAGAAACCATGTTACACTGGTTGCATTTGTTGGGAAAAGTCCCTCTTACAATCGTGTTTTGCCCCCAAAAGGTGTGGCACACACCAAGACCCCAAG
>CAUYON010102631.1:0-86231 GCA_963573935.1 Arctocebus calabarensis | reverse complement strand
TTCCACCAGCAAGATTTAAGAAAAGGGGCAGCAACTGTGGTTCATCAAATAGGGCACCAGCCCCATATACCGAAGGTGGCGGGTTCAAACTCAGCCCTGGCGGAACTGCAAAACAGAAAAATAACTGGGTGTTGTGGTGGGTGCCTTTAATCCCAGCTACTCAAGAGGCTGAGGCAAGAGAATCACTTAAGCCCAGGAGTTTGAGGTTGCTGTGAGCTGTGATGGTACAGCACTCTACCAAGGGCGATAAAGTGAGACTCTATCTCTACAAAAAAAAAAAAGATTTAAAAAAAGAAACAAACACAATCAAAGGCTTATACCTCTATAAATGTGATGAACCACAAAGACATTTGCACCAGAATGTTTACTGTGGCTCAGTTCATAATTCCCAAGTCATGGAAGCAACCTGAGTGCCCATCAACCCATGAAGGATCAACAAAATGTGATATATGTATACCATGAAATACTATTCAGCCAGATTTTACATCTTTTGTATTTACCTGGATGGAGTTGAAATACATTCTTCTTAGTAAATTATCACAAGAATGGAAAAATAAAAAATAAAAAAAAATGAAGGCATTGCCTCACTGTCTCTCAGCTCTCAGTATTGCTATTAAAGTTCTGATGCTATGCTTGCTGCTGTTCCTCTGCATATAACCCAAGGTTTTCCCCTCTGGAAGCTTCTAGGGTCTTCTCTTATTTGCTGGTCGCCTGAAATTTCACAATGATGTGCTCCGAGAAGATTCTTTTCCACTTATTATACTAAGTACTCAAAAGGCCCTCTTAAATATGAAGACTTGTGTTCTTATACTCAGCGAATTCTCTAAAATTGTTTCTCTGATAATTTTATTCCTTAATTTATATTATATCCCCAAAAGATAGACAAGCAAAGAAACATAATCTCTAAAATCTCCCTTTCAGGTTTCTATTTATTGGGTAATAGACCTTTTGAATTGACCCATTTTTACACATCTCCCTTCCTTTATCTTATCCCTTCTCTTTAACTTTTTATTTGATTTTTGGAAAATTTCTTCAACTTTATCTTCCAAATCTTCTATTGATTATAAATTTCTGCTGCCTTATTTTTAATTTCCAAGAACTCCTTCTTGTTCTTCAGTTGTTCCCTTCATCACACCTACTATCGTTTCATAGATGCAATGTCTTATCTGACCTCTCAACAGATCTTAATTCTCAAGTTATGTTTTTTAAGTTTTCTCTTATTCTGTGCATTGTCTGCTTCCTGCAAGTTTCTTGTATCACTTTGTCCCTTTGTCCCTAGTATCATTTTGTCCCTTTCATTATCCTTAAATGGAAGTCAATAAAAACCCAGGATTCTGTTTGTCATCTAAGGGGTTCACTGCAGGGTGCATGGCCACTGACTGCTCCTCCACAACACCAATGATACAGAACTTAGTCTACCAAGTAATTGATTCCTCTTTTGAGAAGCAACAGTTGTTCTTTTTAACCTTGAACCAATATCTGCTATCTTAAAATTTAGTTTTCATTCTATCTTAAGTTTATGAGGTCTAACAATTAAGTTCATGAACTTGTCCTAGAAAAGTGCTACATGCCTCATTACTAAATATCACTGTGGTCACCGGATGGCCAAGGGGAGTATTTTGAAGGTGACCTTAGTGATATTCAGCAACAAGGTATCGATGAGTTCCTTTTCTAGGATGAGTTCATGAACTTCATTGTCAGACCTTGTATATATTGAAGTGACATCTCAGGGAATTTGCATAGACACACTTTCTGGTTACAGCCCTTTAAGAAAGTAATTATTTTTAAAAGCAGTTCTAGGTGCTATATGATAGTAATGAAGAGAAAGTCAGAGAACCTTTCATCCAAATTCTTTTTTATGCTAGTTATATGATCTTGAACTTCTCTAGGCTTTTACTTTTTTGGTTATAAGATGGTAATGATGATGATGATGATGGATGATGGATGATACCACCACCTGCCTCAAAGAGTTCTTGAGGTTTCTCGGTTATGCATAGCAGAGTTCCTGGCATTCCATTCAAAGTCCCTCAGTATGGGAGGTAATGTTTGGTCAGCTGAATGTTGGGCCTATAAGCTAGACTCTCAGGTGATCAAGAGATTGACTTTTCAATCCTAGAAATCTTCCCTGTCCTAAGGACTAGGTTCTCAAAATTCTAAGGACAGAAGCAGTTCAGTTTTATTATTGCCTGTCTTGTGCCTCAGTTTCCCAGGCTGTGTTGACATGGCAGGAAGACAGAATAGCAAGACTAGTAGTACAAACCCATTCTCTCTTTCTTCCAATTAAGACCTTTCTTACAATATTTTTTGTATAAGCCTTTGTTTCCAATGATAAAAGAAACACATGTTCTACTTGAAAACTACAAATGCAAAAAAGTCTAATTTCCCTTTTTGTTTGCTCATTGACTCGTGGACCGCTTCCTGTTCTCAGGGCCCTTGGCCTGGCAGACCACCTCCTCCTCCAGCCCTGGCCCCAGCCCTGGGCAGTTACACAGCTGCTCCTGTCCCAGCCACAGAGCAAGGAGTCCATGAGACCAAAGAGTTGGTGTCCTCCAGAGATCTATGTCTCAGCGCCACCCCAGGGCCAAGGGCCTCTGACAGCTCACTTCAACCCAAGCTGACACCCAACAAGAAAGTCCTCAAAGCCAAAACCTGTTCCTGATTAAACACCAGTGTCCCAGGGTCCCCATCGCTCCTGAATGTGGCAGTCCTAAAGCAGCAGCCTGCAGCCTCCCCACAGGGCTCTGACCACAACCTCCTCACCGGGTCAGGCTTTGAACATCACCTTTCCCTCTGCCTGGCCTACTTGGTCCAGAAGAACTGGCCCTTTCTCAAAAAACGATATGCATAGTTGGGCTCCTGGAGCAGCTGAGCAGGGCGTTAACAATGGCCTTGTCAGTCACCGTAACAAATGTCCCCCTGGGGAAATTATAGTGTGTACGCCATGGCATATCTCTGCCCAATCCTATGGCAGGCTGAAGGCTAAAAACATAATTCACAGTGAAAGGAACTCCTCAGGGTTCAGAAACAAGGTTTACTGCTTTTGACCTAATGAATTAGTAGCTGATTAGAAGACTCCCCTCTGCACATGCTTGTACCAAAGCCCTGTGAAGTCCTTCCACACTTGCCATGAGTGCCCTCAAGTGCACTGCCCTTCTCCCCATCTGCCCTTCTCCCCATTCCCAGAGATCTGAAGAGCGACAGAGCAACACCATTCTGAGGGTCCATTCCACTGGGCCTTCTGAAAGCCCTCTACCCACAGCAGCCCCCATGAATTGCATGTGCAATCCACCCTATCAAGGTCACCTAGGTTCACTTGCACCTTGGTCCTTCCTGGCCTTTCCTTTCAAAGCAGAGCATCCCTTTGATATCTGAATGGGTCCCCTTCTCTCCAACCTCTGCCCTCTGCTCCAAGGCTGATGATCATTTTCTTTTCAGATTCTAACCATCTCCACTCCAGATCCTGTGGGAGCCTGGCTCAAGAGAAGACAAGATCCAGCCAGAAAGTGTAGAAGTCAGACCCAATGACAGGATAGCAGCTCCTGTGCCCTGAGCACCAGCTCCATGCCAGGTACATTGAATGTGTTAGCCCTCTACCTGATGAAATAGCAAGTGAAGGTCATCTGAGATGTGGCACAGGGTGGGGAGGGGAGGAGGAGAGGAAGCAGGCTCTGACCATCTGACACCAGCCGGAGTTTGGTGGACAGAGAAGCAGCTGATATGCCTGGGATATAACTATGATGAGATCATGGGGCTGGCAGGAGGCAAATCACAAAGGGTCTTCTATAGGTCAAAATTAAGATGTTGAACTTCATTGTAACAGCAAGATGAAGCCAGACCATTGATGTCTTGAATGCACAAGTGAGGGAAATGAGCCCATTGGTTATCACAGAATTTGTCCCTGGGTGGGTCATCTCCATATCCTGTGCTCTCCATGTAAAGGTGAGCAGCACAGCCTTTCCAATGGAGGCTGGCATGGGGGGCTTGAGCTTGCTTTCTGACTATTTATAGAGAGACTGGTGTGGTCTAGGATTTGACTCAGACTGGAAGCCCAACCCTGCTGAGGGCTGGGTCAGAGTTGCCACAGCTTCGGCTAAGACTGAGAATAGGGACAGACCATCCAGCCCTAAAGACTGTTAAAATTCAGAACCCCGGCATCTCAGAGTACATTTATGGGAAAATTGCTTTCCAAGAAACTGCCCAGAGCTTGACACAAACCACTGGGTTTGTCCCAGGTGAGGAAGTTGAGTCAGGCTGAGTTACAGTGAAATGTTTGGAAGGGAAAATACATTTCAAATTGTGTCCAAGATATTCTTTTTCTTTTGCAGCTGGCTAAACTCTCCATAGATTTTTCCCATGAAATACTTTATACATATAAAAATATATATGAAGTGTGTCCCTATGAGACAAAGAATAACAAAATGGACACTTGAGTGCCCAGTTAAAGCAGTGACATAATTCTGTCACCCGTGTCCCCTAGGCATCCTTCTAAGGTCATGTCTCTCCGGCTGCCCCCACTGAGGGGGAGCCACCATTTGTGTTTTTTATCAGTTCCTTGCCTTTCAGTATGTTGTTACTACATATCTTTAACAGCAGCATTTCCTTTTGTATCTGACTTGGTTTTTTCACTCAGCATCATGTTCCTGTGGTCTTTCCATGCTGATGCCTGTGGCTATATTTCTTTGCATTTTCACCACTATTGAGTATACCGTATGGGATGTCCACGTTATCCACTCTGTTGCCTTACGGTACTGTGGTTTCCAGGTTCTTGGATACATGATGCCACCATTGAACATTCTCGCACAGGTCTCCTGGTACACATGGGTAGAGTTTTCTCCAGTGATTATACCCAGGAGGGAAACCTGGGTTGTATAGTATACGTGTTCAACTCCACAAGGTAAAACCAACTCATTTTTTCAACCTCTAACAGGTGTCTACAGGTGAGTCCCTGCAGGGGAAAAGTGCAGTATCATTCTTACTCTTTGCCTCTCCAGGTGGGAACAGATGAGCTTAGATCTTTGCTCCTCACAGCTTAGGTTCTTGTAATATGAACTCTAATCCTTCACTTAGCTGCTTTATTTTTCCTATTTTTCTACCAAGAATATCCCACTCAAAATTCTACCTGCTGGAGGAGGAGAGGAGTCTGGGGGAGTCCTCATTCAGGGGAGGTCTAGGCGGAGGTCCCAGTTAGACTGGCTGCGCACCCCTGAGCAAGTCATATAGGCCATTTCTTGGGTTCTTTGTCTACAGACAAAGCATGTCCCTCTCTCACAGCAGGTGTGATAATTAAGTGAGATAATTTCTAGAAAGGACCAGATACAGTGCCTGGCACAGAGGGCCAGCCTAGGCAGGAAGCATATCCCATTCTGTCAGCTACCATCCTACAGGCCTCTGAGAGTGCTGTAGTGGTTGGAGTGGGCAGCCAACTCTGGCCACCACATATTGGGTGCCTGGCAGGGCAGGGCAGGGACCGTGTCCTAACACAGCCCAGCACAGGGCAGGCAATCATGTTGGCTATTGGAACTGGCTGCCTTGCCCAGGTTTGAATTGACTGCTGGTTGCCAAGCAGCTTTGCTGCACAGGGCTGTTCCTAATGCCACAGGTGCCAATGAAATCAAGGGGTCTACGATTTCATTGCATCTGAGATGGGAGGGTTCCTTTCATCCCTGTTCTGGAAATAAGGTTTTTCCCTAGTGACTGCTGCTTGGCTGACCGGCTATTCAGGAGCTGCACTAGCCACCTCAGTCCCAGAGGGACCATTTCTGTGGCACTGAGCTGGGGCTTTCTATGTGCCAGCTACAACTTCCTGATCCATGAAGGCCAGTAAGAAACGCTTCTCAGTCTATCCAGACCTGCCTGTCTTCCTGCCTTGAGCTGCCATGTAAACAATTCCTAGTCACATGCCTTCTGACTCCCCCAAAGGTGGAAGCTTATTAACACCTGACTTTGGCTTCTTCTGTGCATTCACAGTGCTGGGGAAATTTTTGCACGAAGTAGATGCATTTACCAGTTAGGAGGCTTTGGGCTACAGCTCACAGTAGACCCAACTTCACATGGCTTAGGGGAAAGGGCATTTATTATCTTACAGATGAAAGAGTCTAAAGGCAGGAGGCATCTAGTGCTGGTTAACTCCAGGCCCAGGAGATGACATCAAGAACCCAGAGTCGCTTGAGCCCAGGAATTGAGAGGTTGCTGTGAGCTGTGATGCCACGGCACTCTGTCCAGGGTGACAGCTTGAGGCTCTGTCTCAAAAAAATAAAATAAAATAAAAAATAAAAAAAAATAAAAAAGAACCCAGAGTCTCTCTGTCTCTCAGTTCTGCCATCCTGAGTGGTGTTAGCATTTGCCCTCAGGTGAGTCCTCAGGTCACAGGCTGGGCACAGTGACCCAAAGCATCACATACACCTTTGCACACACTAATATCCACAAGCTCAATGAAGAGTGTCCTCTTTTGTGTTCCTGTTCAGGATCAAGGAAAATCACTAGAATCGCGCCAGTGCACTTTCCTGCAGGTTACATGGGCCATAAGCACGTCATGTGCTTACTCCTAAACCACTGGGAGAGACCAAATGAGATCCACTCTTTGCAGGTTAGATGTCTGACCTACCTGAAGCATGAAGCTGCCGATTCCTGGAAAAAAAAATGGGGATTCTATTAGCAGAAAGAATATGAGGGTGGTGTGGAGAGACACCAGCAATGTCTGCCATCTGCACCATAAATAATTAATTGAATCAGATTCATAGGATGCCGACGCCTTAAAAATAATAAAGGCAAATTTATTTATTTATTTATTTATTTATTTATTTATTATTTATTTATTTCCCTTCTGAATGAGAATGATCATGCTGACACATCGTTAGAATGAGCCAGTAAAGTGTGTATATTTATGTTGCACTGGACTGTAACCCCTCACCAAGTGACCCAAGTAGCCCAATGCTGTGTGCTAGCAAAAGGGCTTGTAGAAATTAAGACATAAGTTGACAAAGCAAAGTTGTTACTGTCTATCCAAAGTTCACTGGATTGAATGGGGACCCAAATCCTCATTTTTAATCACTTTAAATCTGGTTGTTGCTCATAACAGCAAATAGATATTAACAAAACTCCATTTTAAATAGCTCAAATTAATGGGAAGGTTATTGAAGGCCAAGGTGGGTCAGAAACCACATTTGGCCAAAACTCATGGGGATGGAGACCAAATTTTGCACCAAGAGAGAGGAAACCCCGCCACCCACTTCCCACGCATCCTCATGGCCTCAGTGGCCTTGCACAATAGGCCAGCTCCCTCTACTGGTCCCCCTCTCCTTGTCCCCCTCTGCCCCGATATCCCTGACCTGCCTGTGTCTGTCTTCACTGGCTCAGCTCCAGCCTCCATGGCTGTCCTGACGACATCTTCCAGCTCAATTCCCCACATCAGACTCACCCACTACATGTGAAATCCCCAAATCCAGGAATATAACTATTAGAACCCAGAATGTTGACTGGTCTTCCCTGGAGCAGGACAGTTGGCTATGGCCATAGGGGTTATTTGGTATTAAAAAGGTATCAGGGCTCTGGCCTTCAGAGGGGATGTGGTAGGAAGGCAAATATTAGACACTGGCATAGGTACTTCCCTAGACTTGTCTTTCATCTCTGCTAAATTTTCTTTTCTTGTTTACAAACTACACAATACATACAAACATACTTGTTGTAAAATACTACTACAACAGTGTTGGCCACTAACCTCTGAACTCATCCCTCTTCCCAGATATAACCATTGTAACAATATCCTTTAAAATCTCCCTCTCTCACATACACACACACTTACACAAACATCTATATAATTATAGTCTTCCTTTGTGTTGGATTATCCTGAAATTTACTTTTTTAAAAACAGTGTATCTTGGGGATGTTTTCATATAACCACATCCTTTTTAAATGCCATATAGTACAAAAGGACCAGAAGTATCTGCTGATGGGCAATTAAGCAATTAGGTTGTTTCCATTTTTTCTATTACAAATAGTACTAAGTGTTCTGGAGAAAAACTAAGGGAAAATCAAATATGCTACAATATGGGAATGAATAAATTGTGTATTCTTGTGATGGAATAATATACAAGAGTTAAAAGATGAATGAACCAATTAAAAGTCACAGATTATCAAATTAGCAACATATATGTGTATATATATATATATATATATATATATATAGAGAGAGAGAGAGAGAGAGAGAGAGAGGCTGAAAGTAAAAAAAAATAGAAAAATATATCATGCTAACAACAATATAAGAGAGCTGGAGTGGCCAGACTATTATCAGACAAAACAGACTTTAAAACAAACATATTACTAAGGAAGAACATTTCCTTATAATAAAAAGGTCAATCCACCAGCAAGATATAACAGTTATAAACATATATGCATCTAACAGAGCCCCAAATACATGAAACAAGGACTGACAGAATTGGAGGGAGAAATACCTAATCTGACAATAATAAATGGAGACTTTATTACACTACTTTCAATAAAGGATAGAACAACTAGACAGAAGACCAAGAAATAGGAGACTTGAACAACACTATAAACAAACTAGACCTAACAAATAACATAATTGTACTATACTCCATTGAACAGCAGCAGAATAATATATTTTTCTCAAGCACATACTTAAAAAATTCCCTGGGACAGATTATATACCAGGCCACAACACAACCCTCAAGAAGTTTGAAATGATTATGATGATACAAAGTACATTTTCTAACCACAATGTAATTAAATTAAACATCAGTAACATAAAGAAACTCAGGGAATTCACAAATATGGGGAAATTAAATAGCACATTCCTACTAAATAACCAATAGATCAAAAAAAAAATCCACAAGGGAAATTAAAAAATCACAAAGTAATTTGAAATTAGAAAATCTGTGAAAATACAACATGCCAAATATCATGGGATGCAGGTAAAGCAATGCTCAAAGAAAAAGTCATAGCTATAATTGCCTGTATTGACAAAGAAGAAAAGGCCAGGCTCAGTGACTCATACCTGTAATCCCAGCACTTTGAGAGGACAAGGCAGGAGGATCACATGAAACCAGGAATTCCCAACCAGCCTGAACAATATAGCAAGACCTCATCTCTAAAAATAATTTTTTGTAATGATCTGGGCATAGTGTCATGTGCCTGTAGTTCTAGCTACTTGAGAGGCTGAGGCGAGAGGATCACTTGAGCCCATGAGTTCAAAGTTACAGTAAGCTATGATCACATCACTGCACTCTAGCGCATCTTACAAGGGTACATATGAAATTTACTAGGTGTAAAATATAAATGTCTTAACACAATAAGTAAGAAAATGCTGTGAAGGCTATGTTAACCAGTTTGATGAAAATATTTCAAATTGTATATAAAACCAGCACATTGTACCCCATGATTGCATTAATGTATACAGCTATGATTTAATAAAAAAAATTAAATAAAGAGAAGAAAGAAAAGAAAAAAAGGGAAGAAATATAGATTTTAAACAAATAACCCAGCCTTTCACCTTACAAAAAGTAAAAAAAGAAGAGTAGCCAACTAAACTCAAAGCAAGAAAAAGGAAGGAAATAATAAAAGACTAGGGCAGAAATAAATATACAGACAATCAATGAAACCAAACGGTGATTCTTTGAAATAGCAACAAAATTGATAAATCTATAGTTAGACTGACTGAGGAAAAAAAGAGAAATATATTCAAATTACTGGAGTCAGAAATGAAAGAGAGGATGTTATTACAGAAATAAAAAGGATTATGAAAGGAAGTATGAGCAACTGCTGCCAATAAATAAGATAACTTGGATAAAATGATAAATTCCTAGAAAGACACAAACTATTGAAACTGGGTCCAGAAAAACAAAAAATATAAGTCTATAATAACTAAGGAAACCAAATTTATAAAACTAATAATCATTATCATCATCACCATCATCATGATCCACAAAGAATAGCTCATACCTGGATATCTTCACTTGTAAATTCTACCAAACAAAAGAATAATTAATACCAATTCTTCAAAAACTCTTCCAAAAAGTAGAAGAGGAAAGAACACATCTTAACTCATTCTGTGAGACCAGTATTACCATGATATCAAATCCAAACAATGACATCACAGAGAATGAAAACTACAGGCCAATATCTGTTTTGACTATGGATGCAAAAATAAGAAAAAAACACCCTGCTAATTGAGTCCAGCAACATATAAAAGTGATAACTGAGATTTAGTCTTGACTAAGTGGTATTTGTGCCAGAAATACAAAGTTTGTTTAACATCTGAAAATCAGTTAAGGCAATATATCATGTCAATATATACAAAAACTATAGGACAATTTCAATAGATAACAGAAAAATCAAGCACCCTTTCATGACAAAAACATTCAAAAACATTAAAAGAAAGGAATGTAATGAAATTTCCTCAGTCTGATAAAAGACATCTGTTTAAAAAACAAACACAAAAATATATACCTAATGTGATATTTCATAATGAAAGACTGGGTGCTTTACCCCTAAGATCAAGAACAAGATAAGGATGTCCACTCTCACCACTTCTATCTAATATTGTACTAGAGGTTCTAGTCAGGGCAGTTAGGCAAGAACGAGAAATAAAAGGAATCTAGATTAGAAAAATAGAAATATAACTATAGTAGAATCTCCATCATTGACCATCTCCTTACATTGACCTAATAGTCATAGACTGGACATGCACCACATGTACATACCAGTATAATAGGCTTTGTTCCTAATGTTGACCATCTCCATATGTTAACCAGTTTGTTACAGTACCTTGGGTGATCAAATTATAGACTTTCTACTATATCTTTTTTTGCAGATGACATGATCTTATATGTAGGATTTCATAAGGCAACTACTAACAAACTATTAGAACTAAGAAATGATTTCATCAAGATTGCAAAATAAAAGATCAATATGCAAAATCATTTGTATATCTATAGACCAGCAATGAATATTCCACAAATGAAATTAAGAAAACAACTCTCATTTACAATGTCATCATCTCACAAGGGTACATGTGAAATTTACTAGGTGTAAAATATAAATGTCTTAACACAATAAACTAAGAAAATGTCATGAAGGTTAACCAATTTGATGAAAACATTTCAAATAGTATATAAAACAATCACATTGTACCCCATGATTGCATTAATATACACAGCTATGATTTAACTAAAAAAAAAAAAGATACTTAGGAATTATTTAACAAAAGAAGTGCAAGATTTATAAACTAAACTATAAAATATTGCTGAAAGAAACTGAAGAAGATTTAAATAAATGAAAAAGCATCTTATGTTATGGATTGGAAGACTTAGTATTATTAGAAAGCAATACTCCTCAAAATTGATCTATATAGTATAGTCCCCCAAATTGATCTATATATTCAGTGGATTCAGTATCAAAATACCAACTGCCTTTTTGCAGAAATTGACAAACTAATCCTAAAACTCAAATGGAATTGTAAAGGGGCTCCTAATAGCCAAAATAATCTTGAAAAAGAACAAGGTTGGAGGACTTATACTTCACAATTTGGAAACCTACTAAAAATCTACCATAATCAAGACAATATGGTACTAAAATAAGGATAGACAGATCAATGGAATAGAATTGGTAGTGCGAAAACAAACACTTATATTTATGATAGATTGATTTCCACAAGGGTGCCAAGATCATTCAATTGGGAAAAATAGTCTTTTCAACAAATTGTGCTAGAACAATAGGATACCCACACATAAAATAATGCAGTTGGCCCCTACCTCACACCATACACAAGAATTATCTCAAAATGGATCATAGGCCTCAACATAAAAGCTAAAATGTAAAACTCTAAGAAAAATAGGTAGTATGTCTTTATCACCTTAAGTTTTTTAGATTCATGCCAAAAGCACAAGTGAAAAAAGCACAAATTGGACTATATCAAAATTTAAAACCTTTGTGCTACAAACAATACCTTTAAGAAAGTAGAAAAAACAATGGACAAGATGGGAAAAAATATTTGCAAGTCATATATCTGATAAGGGACTTGCATCCAGAATACATTACAAACTCCTACAACTTAATAATAAAAAGAAAGACAACCCAATTTTAAAATGGACAAGGGATTTGAATAGACATTTCTTAATAAACAAATAGCCAATAGGCACATGAAAAGATGTTCAGCATTGTTAGTCTTTAGGAAAATGCAAATCAAAGTCACAATGAGAGACCACTTTACATCCAGTAGAATAGCTATAGTAAAAAGATAGACAATAACAAGTGCTGGTGAGAATGTGGAGAAATTAAAACCCTCATACAATGCTAGTGGAAAGAAAAATGATCCAGCTCTTTGTAAAACAGTTGACAGGTGCTCAACTGAGTTACCATATGGCCTAGCAGTTCCACACCTATGTATCTACCCAAGAGAAAAAAAAACATACATTCACACAAAATTTGCACATGAATGTTCATAGCACCATTATTCATAATAGACAAAAGATAGAAACAACTCAAATGTCCATCTATGGATGAATGGATAAACTAAAAGTGGTATATCCATACAATGCAAAATTATTTGGCAATTTGAATCTTCTGATCCATAGTCAGACACATTGTCCATTGTGCCACTGGCCCTATGCTTACTTGACAATCTGAAATAAATGAAGTAATGATACGTACTACAACATGGACAGACTTTTAAAACATTATACTAAGTGAAAGAAGCCACAAAAAACCATAAATTGAATGATTTCATATTTGTTACAAGCCCAGAAAAGGCAAATCTATAGAGACAGAAAGTAGATTAGTGGTTGCCTTAGGGCTAAGGGTGGGGGTAAGGGGCAGGTATTGGGGGAAAATTTGTTATGGACTTTCTGTTTGAAATGATGATGGTGATGCTTGTGGCGATAATTGCACACCTCTGTGAATATACTAAAACCATTGAATTATACACTTGAAAAGGTGAATTGTATCTCAATAAAATTGTTTTTTAAAAGAGAAGTGAAGTATTGACACATGCTTCAATCTGGATGAACCTTGGAAACATTATGCTAAGTAAAAGATGCTAGTGACAAAAAGACCACACAAATCTGTAGCAGACAGAAAATAGATCAGTAGTTGCTAATGAGGAAGTTGGTAGGAGGTCAAGATGACTACCTACTAGGCATGATAGCCTGTAATCCCAGTATGTTGGGAGGCCAAAAGAGGAAGATGGCTTCAGGCCTGGAGTTGTAGACCAACCTAGACAACAGCAAAACTCCATCTCTACAAAAAGTAAAAAAATCAGCCACGCATGGTGGTGGGTGCCTGTTGTCCCAGCTACTTGGTAGGCTGAAGCAAGAGGATGGCTTGAACTGAGGAGTTTGAGGTTGCAGTGAGCTATAATGATGCCACTGCACTCTAACCCAGGCAACAGAGTGAGACCCTATCTCAAAAAAACAAAAACAAAAGAAAAGTGACTACTAATGGGAATGGGTTTCTTGTAGGGAGGACAGAAATATTAGATTGTGGCGATAATTGCACACCTCACAAGTGTGTGTGTGTATGTATATGTGTATATGTGTGTGTGTGTGTGTGTGTATTTAAATGCCCAGGTGAATCAGATTTGGTGCTTTTAGTTCCTTTGGGTGACAGAATATTGGCACACACAGCTGTACAAAAGAAGGCAATAAATGTAAGCAAGACAGATAAAATCCTTGGAATTTAGAGACACAGCAAATCACTTTTGTCTTTGTGTAGGTGTAGGGAGGTGATAGTTAGATAAGGCTGCAAAGAAGAAGTAACATTTACTCTGGGACTTGAAGGACGGATAAGACTTGTGCATATAGTAGGTAGCCTTTTGAGTTTAGCATAATGCATTAAAATTAATTATTTTGTGTGTCAGTAATTCTTTTTTCTTTTTTTAGGAGACACAGTTTTAATCTGTTGCCAGGCTGGAGTACAGTGGTGTACTCAGAGCTCAATGCAGCCTCATACTTCTGGTCTCAAGCAATCTTCTTGCCTCAGCCTCCCAAGTAGCTGGGACTGCAGGCACATGCCACCATGCCTGGCTAATTAAAAAAAGAATATTTTTTTTTGTGGAGATGGAGTCACACTATGTTGCCCAGGCTGGTCTTGAATTCCTGGCCTAAAGCTATTCTCCCACCTCAGCCCCCAAAATTGCTGGGATTTTAAACCTGAGCCACTGCAATACTTCATTCTTTTTTATTGCTGAGTAGTAGTCTATTGTCAGAATGCACCACAGTTTATTTATCCTCTCATTACTGGAGGAAAATTGGGTTGTTGCTGGGTTTTGTTATTATTAATCAAGCTTCTGTGAATGTTAGTGTTGCAGATGTATGAATGCAGATTTTTATTTCTTTTGGATATATACCAAAGAGTAGGATTCCTGAATTACATAAGTGCATGTTTAATTTTTTTTTTTTTTTAATGAGACAGAGCCTCAGGCTGTCGCACTGGGTAGAGTGCTGTGACATCACAGCTCACAGCAACCTCTAACTCTTGGGCTCAAGCGATTCTCCTGCCTCTGCCTCCAAAGTAGCTAGGACTACAGGTGCCTGCCACAACACCCAGCTATTTTTTGGTTGCAGCTGTCATTGTTGTTTGGCGAGCCTGGGCTGGATTTGAACCTGCCAGCTCAGGTGTATGTGGCTGGTGCCTTAGCCGCATGAGCCACAGGCACTGAGCCAGTGCATGTTTAATTTTTAAGAAACTGGGCATGGTGACTCACACCTGCAACCCCAGTACTTTGGAAGGCCTAGGGAGAAGGGTTGTTAGGGGGCAGAAATTTGAGACCAGCTTGGGCAACATAGTGAGACAAGGGGCATCATAGTGCATGCCTATTGTCCCATCTACTCAGGAGGCTTAGGCAGGACCACTGGAATCCAGGGGTTCAAGGCTTTATAATGAGCTGTGATTGCACCACTGCACTCCAGCCTGGGTGACAGAATTACATGCTGACTCAAAAAAAAAAGAAGCTGCTGCTACACTACTTTGCAAGGTGACTGTACCACTAGCAATGTATAAGAGTTCCAGTTGCTCCATATCCTTGCTAGCACTTGAGTTTTGTTTTAAAAAATTTTTAGCCATTCTTATAGGTGTGTAGTAATCTCTCCTGTGGTTTCAATTTGTATTTTCTCTTTCTTCTTTACTTTTTTTAGAGATGGGGTCTTGTTCACATGCCTAGGCTAGATGGAGTGCAGTCGCATGATCATAGCTCACTGTGGCCTTAAACTCCTGGCCTCAAGTGATCCAAACTTGCTTGGCCTCTGGAATAGCCAGAACTGCAGGCACGTGCCACCATGCCCAGCACATCAATTTGCATCTTTTAAATGATTAATGATGTGGAGCATCTTTTCATGGGCTTATTTACCATTTGAACTGTTTATTTAAATCTTTGGCCATTTTTTATTAAGTTGTGTATTTTGTTATAATGATGATGATTTGTTTTTATTGAGTTTTGAGAGCTTTTTACAAATTCAGGAACCAAGCCCTTTATCAGTTTTGTGTTTTGCAGATACTTTCCTTCCAGCTTGTGGCTTGGCTTCTCATTTTCATGACAATGTCATTTTTTTTTAACTTTATTCAAATTAATATGAGGGCACAATACTTAGGTTACATTGTTCTCACTTCCAGGGTAAAGTTCCATTTGATACCTCAGAAGTAGATTAAAGGACAATGAATTGTGCACTTTTAATCAGTAATTACATGATATATGAATTATATCTCATTAAAGCTGTTTTTAAAAATGAATTCAATCTATATGTATCCATGTAGAAAAATCGTGGAAAATGTGGAGGAGAAAGCACATTGAAAAAGAAAACCTACAGTATGACACCGTTTGTGTGAAGTTTTAAAACAAAAGCAATAGTATATATTGTTTGGGGAAGGAAACATTCTTAGCAAATCATAAAAACTCGTATGGAAAGGGTATACTCCAATTGTAGGGGTTTCCCTCTCAGCCTTATAATCTTCTAAATTTTTAATGGCTTAACTTTCCATTGTTTATGTTTAGTATATATGGAAATGGATATTTTTTATATTCATATGCCCTTCCTTTCTTAGAGAAAAGGTAGGATACCATATATACCTTTCTCTTCAGTACAATATTCTTTTTTTTTAACTTAACAATATATTGTACAGATCACTCCAAAGGAGTTTATAGAACCATCCCAGTGAGGCGCTTTCACTAAGATTGTTGGGATTTATGTCTAAAAGGAAGAGGGCCAGAGATGGATGACTACATGGAGACACTGAAGGATGAGGAGGATGCCTTGTGGGAGAACGTGGAATGCAACCGGCACATGCTAAGTCGCTACATCAACCCCGCCAAGCTCACCCCCTACCTGCGCCAGTGCAAGGTCATTGATGAGCAAGATGAAGATGAAGTGCTTAATGCTCCCATGCTGCCATCCAAGATCAACCGGGCAGGTAACCTTAGAAGTGCTTTCAGGAAAGGGGGGGCTACCACATGTGGCAGCTTCAGGACATACCCTTCCATTAGCTGTGCCTAGGTTAGGGATTCTTAAATTGGGATCCATAGATCATCATCTACCTTTGTCCCCCCATCAAGCTACCTGTGCACAAAGCTTAGAGGACCCATGAACTTGAGGGGGGGGTGGAGAAAGGTAATCATATCTTTATTTCACCACTTAAACTGAAATTTGCATTGTTTTCAATTAAGAATGTCAGTAGGCAACAAATTACAAGTGGCAATTAGTAATCCTGTGATTTAGTCAACAATAAAAATTATAAATATCTTCCTATCACGTTACAGCTGTTGCAAGTCTCTCAAAATACCATTTATGCTCATCTCTCCTTTGAAATTACAGTAGTTATTAAACCTGCCAAGAGATCTTGTTATTTAATATATTAATAAAGCAGTACATTTATTACCAAGTCACAAATTTGTTTAATATTTAATAACTGTATTTTATTATAATTGGTTTCCTTTGTAATTTAATGTATTTTATCTTCTTAAAAATATTATTCTAAGAAGGGGCCCTTAGGCTTTTCTAACCTGACTTAGAGGGTATGGCACATTATCAGATTTGGTAAAGTTAACAGGTATGATTTGTGAAACTTGTTTTAGTTTTATATACATACACACATATACAGAGTGTGCCAAAAAAAAAAGTATACACATTTTAAGGAAAAAACTATATTAAAATTGTAATACTCAGTTTATACCAATAATGTTTGTATCTTGTATATTATATCTTGTATCTTTTATAATTGCAGAAGTCAAACGTGACTTCAGTATTATAATTTTAATAGCTTTTTCTTTTCTTAAAATGTGTATTCATTTTTTTGGCATCCTCTATATGTTTATAGTCTTTTGTATAGACACTAGGCCTTAATGTAAAGTATATTTCTAGCCAGATACAGTGGCTTATGCCTGTAATCCTAGCACTCTGGGAGGCCTTGTTGGGAGGATCACTTGAGCTCAAGGGTTCTATACCAGTCTGAGCAAAACAAGACCCCATCTCTACTAAAAATAGAAGAATTAGCTGGGTGTGGTTGTAGGCACCTGTACTCTCAGCTACTCAGGAGGCTGAGATAGGAGGATTACTTGAGCCCAAGATTTTGAGGTTGATGTAAGCTAGACTTGAGGCCATGGCACTCTAGCCTAGGTAACAGAACAAGACCCTGTCCCCCACCCCCCATATTTCTTTCTGTGGATCACAGTTTAAAAGGTTTGAGAATCACTGTCCCCCTGCGTGGCTGGCAGTAAGCAGCTCATAAGCTGAGACTCTTGCATCAATGGCAGACATTGCTAATCAATCACAGTATGAGTTCCCACTAAGCTTGCCATGTAACTTTGGAATCCTTAAAACAGTGCTCCATACAGCTTCACCAAACAATCAGGGTTGACATAACATAAAACTTATTATGTCTGTCATACAGAAAAAGGTAGAGTTTTAAGACCTTAGTAAAGATATATCTGAAAATAAAATGCTTAAAGAAGGACCAAAAAATATAAGCAATAAGTGAAACTAGTAGTATAAACACTGGAAACTGCTAGGGAAATTACATTTAAGTTACAGATGTTTTCAGACTCCAATAATCCCAAAGAAGAACATGCAGTATGCCTGCTTCCCATGACTTTTCCTACCTCCCCAACCAAATATTTGCCTTCGTGCTGTGAATCCCAGAGAACCACATATTATCCCATAACTGTTATTGTGCTTTCAGCCTCCCTCAGTCACAAGATAGCTGGTGCCTGTATAGTTCATTTTAGCTGTGGTCAATTAGGAAGCCCTTTGAAATGATTGGTCTCCTGTGCTGCAATTCCATTTACTCTAGTTCTACCAATTTATTATAGAAAGGAAATGAAAACTCACTGAACTACTACTAAGCCCTGGCACCTTGAGTTACATTATCTGGACTTCAAGATACAACTAAAGAGTAATAGAATGTGGTCTGACTGTATTACAGTTTTATTGAGGGCTCTAAGTTTAGGATAAAACCAGACTTCGAGACTTGCATCCATTCACACATGTATTTTTCTCACAGAGAGATTTGGTCTTTCCCCTAGGTCGACTGTTGGACATTCTACATACCAAAGGGCAAAGGGGCTATGTGGTCTTCTTGGAGAGCCTGGAGTTTTACTACCCAGAACTGTACAAACTGGTGACTGGGAAGGAGCCCACCCGGAGGTTCTCCACCATTGTGGGTAAGTGGCTTTGCCATCAGCAACATACGCACTCTTACTAGAAGGTGTGTTTGTCTGTCTCCTCAGCAAAGGGACAGCTCTAAGCCTGTGACACGTTGGACCTGGGGGGCTGCCAACCACTTATTTTGCCTAATGATGAAATGCAGTTAACAGAGGGACAAACAAACAGGGCACAGAAGAAGTCCACGGTCCTAGAGTGGAACAAAACTTCATTCTACCCTCTGGATCTTGTCCTTCCTTTGGCTGCTCTTTTGCCAGTGTCCTATGGGCCAAAGTCCTTGGGCAACTTGTCTTCTTAATTTTCCCTCCTAAACAATATTTAGTCTTCTCTCCATCTCTACCACTACCTCCAATCCAGACTCCCACAACCCATTAACTCCCTACATTAATTCCTGATCTGTTCCAGTGTTTTCACCATTCTTCTCATTACTCTCCCATTTGAAACCCTTACGTGGTTTTCCCTTACTTCCCTGTAAAGACCCAGGGCTTTAATGTGGTCCACAAAGACCATACATGGTCCAGTCCCTTTTTTCTCTCTCTCCTACACACCCTCATAGGTCCCTACACCTTTATATTGTGAAATCCTCAGCCTGTTGAATTTGTGATCACTGATTTTTTTTTTAAAGTCTGTCTCTCTCACTACACCATAATCCCTCCCGGGAGCAGGGCTGTTCTGCTCTGAATCCCCACGCGAATGGGTGGCAGGAGCTCAGTGCTGGTGCGTGAATGAGTGAACGAATGCATGACACCTGCCCGCGTCTGGAACCTCCTTTTCCCGTTCCCAGCGCTCGGGCCTGACTGGGTGCCCCCTCTCCACAGTGGAGGAGGGCCATGAGGGCCTCACGCACTTCCTGATGAACGAGGTCATTAAACTGCAGCAGCAAATGAAAGCCAAGGACCTGCAGCGGTGCGAGCTGCTGGCCAAGTCTCGGCAGCTGGAGGATGAGAAGAAGCAGCTGACGCTGACCCGGGTGGAGCTCCTGACCTTCCAGGAGCGGTACTACAAGATGAAGGAGGAACGGGACGGCTACAACGACGAGCTGGTCAAAGTGAAGGACGACAACTACAATTTAGCGCTGCGCTACGCCCAGCTCAGTGAGGAAAAAAACATGGCGGTGATGAGGAGCCGCGACCTCCAGCTCGAGGTGAGAGGCCCCCGCGGGCTACACTGGCAAGCTGAGCAAGGGGACAACAAATGTCGCAGGGGCTCAAGACCCCCACACCAGCACGTGCAGACACACACTCACAGACCTGCCCAAGTTTGGTGCCCAGCCTGCTGAGGGGAAACAGAGGATACAGGTCTCTGAGGCCTAGATCCACCATGCGCATGCGTGCATTCCCAATAGTGCTCAGCGCCACGGGCTCGGCTGCCTCGAGCTGCTATGCGCATGTGCAGACAAGCATCCTTGGACCCGTGCTCAAGGCCCAGATCCACTCCGCCCGGGCACATGCAGAGCCTCTGGTTTAGTCCCCCTACATCAGCAATGCACGTGTGCAGACATGCGCACACAGGCACTGTGTCAGGACACTTGGCAGCCCTTGTCGCCTGGACTGGCACTTGGGAAAATTAGCATGGAAATAGACATAGCACCTGTCCACATAGCAACATGAACTTCTTGGGGCCAGGACTCTGACGTTCATCGTTGTATCCATAAAACTCAGCATGGTGCCTTGCCCAGTGGGATAGCTGATACATCTACCCATGAAGGACCCACCTGCTAAATGATTGACTTCACTAATGAGTTTACCTCTGAAATGGAGAAAGGGAAAGGGATTTACTTCACTCATTCATTCTTTCTTTCTATGTGTTGAGTGCCACCTTTCACTAGGCTCTTTTCCAGGGATATATAACTCAAGACTAAGTCCATGCTGTCAGGAAGCTCCCATTGTAATCAGAAAACACATATATAAATGCCTGGTAGTAATAAGTACTGTCAAGAAGAGAATACGGGGTATGTGGCCAGAGAATGAGGGCTTCTATTTTAAATAGGATGGTCAGGAAGGGTCTCTGAATAGAAAACACATGAACAGAGATCTGAAGAAAGGGAGGAAGCAGCTATGCAAGTCTCAAG
This sequence comes from Arctocebus calabarensis, assembly GCA_963573935.1. Taxonomy (NCBI): domain Eukaryota; kingdom Metazoa; phylum Chordata; class Mammalia; order Primates; family Lorisidae; genus Arctocebus; species Arctocebus calabarensis. The sequence goes on along the minus strand of CAUYON010102631.1, from coordinate 65,498 downwards.
GAAGAGCACATGACAAGGCCCTAAGTATAGGGCAAGCGTTTTTATTATTTTATTCTGAGAAATGGCAGGACAGCCAGTGAGGCTGGAGCCAAATCCCCAAATGGTTTAAAAGGAGGTGGGAGAGATGGCCAGGGTCCAGACTATGGAGGCATGGTAAGAACTTTGGAATTTATTCTAGTCGTGATGGGAAGCCACTGAAGGATTGAAAGCTGAGGAGTGGCAATTGATTTATATCTTAGAAGGATCACTCTAGCTGCTGGGTGGAAAATAAACTCTCAGAATATTTATTAGGCAGCTGCCATGTGTAAGGCACAGTGCTAAGCGCTGTGGGAGACACATGGATAAATAACCTAAGCTCTACTCAGGTCACTTACAATTTAGTGAAGCAGACAGATCAGAAAACAATCCCCTAGAATTCAGGTGAATTGGGTCAGCCGTATAGCAGGCAACAGAGTGTTTTCTTAAGAAGCTGAGCTTCTAAGTCTGACAGTTTCGAGTTCAAATCCTGGTTTCTCTCTTTACCACTTACTTAGCTATAGGCCTCAGTTACCTCATTTGCGAATGGCAATAATGAAACTAATACTTCTGCCTAGGATTGCTGAGATACTGAACCATAAGTGTTTGGCAGAGTGGCTGACCCACTAAGCACCCCACAGTGCTGACACTCCATGGCTTCTAGTGTGGAACTCAGGATCTAGACCTAGCATAGGATGTTTGAGTTGGTCTTTGATGCTGAGGATTTTCTTTTCTTTAATCTCTTTTTTGCATGATCAGGAGGAGAGGTTTCTGTGCTGTTTTACCTAGTATTTGGAGAAGTTAAACTGTGGCCAGGATTTATAATTTCCCAGAACTTGTTCCTGTCTTATGTTTCCCTGGAGATATGTTAATAGTGAGAAAACCTGTGTAGAACTGGAAAGAACATCTGGCTGAAGTCCCTGGGTCATGTCTCAGCCCCAGGCAGCTTCCCTACATGCCCCTTCCTTGTCTCAGGCCACTAGGGTGCAAGGGCAATTCTTTCCTTGATAAAGCCACCGCCCTTTGCCTGTCAGGTTTCCAAAACTATTTTCCCTACAAGCCTAGATTTGAAAGAGATACCTTCCCCTTTGGTGCCTCCTTTGCAGCCCTTGAGCACAGCCTTCTTTGGAGTATTTTCCCAAAGCAAATCAGTTTAGGAAAGCAGACAGGCTTAGTCATAAAGGTAAAAGAAGTTTTCTGCTAGTCTTAGTTTTTTCTCTTAAGGGTGAAAATCAGCACTTCTTCACTTGTCTGTCCCATTTCCAGATGCAGTAGCTCCCTCCTCCAGCAAGCCCCTCTTTCTGGCATTTATCTGGGCAGGTCCTTTCGGCCAGAGATCTTATGAACGTACAGTCTGATGGATTTCAGGCTGGGGATATTTTCGTTTTGTTTTGGGTTGGGGTTGTTTTGTTTTGTTTCTACAGCAATGCCATTTGTTCAAATAAAATCTTGTGTGAAGTCCAAGAAGATAAAACATACAGCTTCTCTGGGGAATAAAGTTGGTGCAGGAAAAGGGCCCCAAAATCCTGACTTCTTGACCCTCTTATCATTCCCTTTGATAACCCTGTGCTTCTTCGTGGAATCTTTGAGTTCTGAGGATCAGAATTAGAAACATGTTTACAAAAAGGCATTGACATGGGTAACATAGCTTGAAGAAACATTAGGTTGAATGTCTATTCTCCTAATCTATAACCTGTTCCACCCCATAAAAGTTACCTGAGGGGATTTCTCTGAGACACATCACCACTTTAAAACTATTCCAAATTGACTAACCAGGGACTGTCCATCAATAAGGAGATAGTGGTTTGTTTCACTGGAGAAGGTTTCTTTGAGCCCTTCTCTGCTACCAGCTAGAAGGGGGGAGGGGCACACACAGCTTATGCTAGAAGTCCAATGGGATCAGGGGACATTCTGCGTTTCCTGAATGTTCCTTGCCAACTGCATTTTCCCCTGGGGACCCTTGGGGTGTTTCAGATCGATCAACTAAAGCACCGATTGAATAAGATGGAGGAGGAATGTAAGCTGGAAAGAAACCAGTCATTGAAACTGAAGAATGACATCGAGAATCGGCCCAAGAAGGAACAGGTTCTGGAGCTAGAGCGGGAGAATGAGATGCTAAAGACCAAAAACCAGGAGCTGCAGTCCATCATACAGGTGAGGGCCTGGGCAGGTGGGTGAGGGAGACTGACGAGGGATGAACATACCTGGTGGGTGTATGTCCCAGAGCCCCACCCCGAACCTCACTGACTGCAGGGCCACAGACATGCGTATCACCCCTGCCTACCTTAGTTGTTCCTTTGTAAAGAAGCAACCACACCACCCACTTGTTAAGAAGTAACACTCCGTGAGATAATACTTGAAGCCTTCCATTTCCACCATGCACGTGGAAATCAGTGCCCTGAGCACTGTAAGAAGATGGAAGTCCATCCAGGAAACCTAACTTGCTCTTAAAGATTTGAGGAAACTTTAAGGACGACTTTAAACTCAGCTTTAATTCTTTGCTGCTTGTTCACGCACGCCCCCACAGTTGTCAGCATAGGATCATTTCTGAGTGTGGAGGAGGAAGTTACTGAGGAATAACATCCCAAAACACATCTTAGGGAAGGAAACAAAACGCCTCCCCTATTTCCTCTAAAGCCGTTTCCCCCAGGATTGACTGACTGGGGTTTCAGATTCTGTTTTGGTGCAAAGTATGAGTCCTGGTTTAATAGAAACAGATTAGGTGTTATTTTAGGGGTGGCTGGAAATAAATCAGCCGTCCCTTTGTTGTCACCTGTGCAGTGCGTTGTGGAGCAGCAAGTGCTTCTCTGGGCTCTGATAAGAGCTGGGCAGAACAATAGGCTCGGGACATTCCTGAGCAGATGCTCCTGAGGAGAAGTGGGGGTTTCTGCTTCTTTCCAGGTGATAAACTTCTTAAATGATAAGCTGCTTAGAGACCTCCAGGGACATTTCTCCTCTGCCTTCCTGGCACAGAACCCTCTGCTGTGTCAGTGTCTGTTGCTGGCTGTTCTGTCCCCCGCCTTCCAGAACCACCTTGCTCCCCACTCCTCATGCTGATGCTGTCAAACCTCCCACCTGCCCACCCAGGCCGGAAAGCGCAGCCTGCCTGACTCAGACAAGGCCATCCTGGACATCCTGGAACATGACCGCAAGGAGGCCCTGGAGGACCGACAGGAGCTGGTCAACAAGATCTACAACTTGCAGGAGGAGGTCCGCCAGGCAGAGGAGCTGCGGGACAAGGTGCGTGGGGTGGTGGCCCCAGTGCAGGTCCCCTTGCATCAGCGGGCACTGACAGATGTGTGTTGGCAAGACCTCCTGACCTGTACTCCTTTCTAGGGACTAGGTCTGACCCATGGTGTCAATTCCCTCTCCTTCCCAGCACCCAACCCCCTTTCAGTTGTGTGTGAATAACTATGTTAGCACCAGTCCTCCCCTCCTCACCAAAGGCCATAGGAGTCCAACACAGGATCCTGGTCCTGTCCTCCCCTCCCCTTGTCATACAAGGCCTGTGACAATGCTCAGGTGGTTGTCCCACTATTGCAGTCCCTTCCACTCAGACAGCTGGTTCTCAGAGGGACAGGCCATATCCTGACCATAATGGCTTAGGGAGGACAAGCCAGCTCCAGCCAGCGGGAAGGCATGACCAGAAAACAGCTGTCATCCTCGACCTATCGATCGCCTAATGCATGTATTGATTTCTCCTTTTCACTCACAGTACCTGGAGGAGAAGGAGGACCTGGAGCTCAAGTGCTCAACCCTGGGGAAGGACTGCGAGATGTACAAACACCGCATGAACACCGTCATGCTGCAGCTGGAGGAGGTGGAGAGAGAGCGGGACCAGGTACGGGCATTGCTGGAGCACAGGACACTAGGCCACACAGGAGGAGCCGGGGCCCAGGCCACAGGGCTGGTTGGCGTATCTTGTCCAGTGTAAAGTCACCGACTATGCAGGGATTGCCTGTGAATCCATCTTTCGTATTTCTATTCCAAAGATAAATTCCAGCCTAAGAGACTTTTGGAATTCACAGGCACTTGGGTATCACAGGGTCTTAGCTGGACTCTAATGGCTTCCACAACCAAGCACGGTCCTGAAATGCCCGGTCTCTGGAGTGGGAGGGACAGCTACAGACCCCAGCCCTGTGAGGCATACCCACCAGCGAGCTGCCACACACACCTCCACCCCTCAGTGCTCTCATCTGTAAAATGGGGGTAAATACAGTTGTAGTGCCTTGGAGGCAGAGTGTGGGCTCCTGGAGTTGCCACATCAAAGCTCTCAACATAGTGCTGCCTATGTGGCAGGGCTGGACAAGCAGCTTTGTGATGGTGTTGGTGAAGGAGGTAGTCTGGGTCAAGGTAGAAGCCACAATGATTTGGCTGCTCCCAGCCTGGAGGAGGTGTGTGTCCCCAGGCACTGTGCATTTGGGTCATTGGTGGTTGCCAAAGCAGCCTTCACCCCTTCCTCTGTCACCCCTCAGGCCTTCCACTCCCGAGATGCAGCTCAAACCCAGTACTCCCAGTGCTTGATTGAAAAAGACAAGTACAGGAAGCAGATCCGAGAGCTGGAGGAGAAGAACGACGAGATGCGGATCGAGATGGTGCGGCGGGAAGCCTGCATCGTGAACCTGGAGAGCAAGCTCAGGCGCCTGTCCAAGGACAGCGGCTGCCTCGACCAGGTGGGCCAGACTGGCTGGGTCCCCCACACTGAAGCCAGTACCCCCCATCCCAGCAGACAGCTGGCCAGAGTCTCCACCTCTCCATGCAGTGGCTCTTTGTACATGGGAAGCCAGAAGTACACCCTTCCCTCCCACACCAGAACAGTCTACATCCTTGAACCTGTGCACATCTGTGAGGTGATGAGTAGGGTCTACTCATTTTGAAGATCGATTCAGGTCAAGGCCTGGCCTGGCCACTTCCAAGCTGAGTGTCTTCTCCCTGAGAGGCTTCAGCGCATTCCCACCTGACCACAGCTAGCTGCTGACCCCCTGCAGCACCTGCCCCACTTGCTGAGCGGTCACTGGGTTTAAGACACCCTGCTCTGTTGGAGTTGCTGGTGGCCTTGAGCAGACTTTCACTTACAGACAATGTGAATTGCAGCGTGTGCTTCCAGGCAGGGCCCAGGCACTCAGAAATGGGTGAAAGCTGCTGTCCAAGAGGATGCTCTTGCCAGCAGCATAGCTGTGGGTTTATATAGTACCGTCATATAGAGGAGCCGACAAAGCGCTTTCTGTGAGTTGTCACATTTACCCACAGAACTCTCTCTCGAGGAAGACATGCACTGTCCTCATTTACAAAGGAAGGGGAACAGATATGTGCAGCTGAGGAGTCTTGTCAGAGGGCATGGAGGACTCAGACCCCAGCACTGGGGTCATACACAGCAACATGACATTTCAACATGATGCTCTAAACTCCAGGTTAAAGGAGTGCTGTGGAGCCCAGGAAAGGAGGCCTGCCTTCCCTCCAGGCTTAGGAAAGATCCCCTACAGCAGGAGGGGCTCTCACTGGCCCCAGGACCCCCACTTGTGCTCTTCCCCCGACCTCGCCTGGCCAAGTCTGCTTACTTCTCCTATTGACTGAAGTGCCACTTTTCCCAGGAGACCTTGGCCAGCTCTGACCAGGGGCCCTTGTGACATGCTCTCACCTCTTGTTCGAGTATGTACCACAGTTTGTAATTGTGCATTAGCTCCATGAAGGATAATCTGTTTCCACCACCCATCGTGGTGACAGGCACAGGGGGGGCCCTCCAGGTGCACCTGCAAAGTCCACATGGGGAGGAGCCTGATTAGGGGAGGAGAGCAAGAACAGCATCCCTGGCCACAAGGCTGACACTTCTGCCTCTGTGGAGCGGGGACAGGGGTAGAGTTATGAACACGTCAGGGTGGGCTGCTCATACTGGGGCGCTCTGGTACCATTCTGAGACCCTGAAGGGTTTTGTGCAGGAAAACAGGACAGAAAGTATTGGATTTGGAGGCAGCCTAGCATGAGGCCATTGTATGGTTTTGAAGGGTCTCACAGAAGTTCCTTAAGGCCCTTGTACCTCAGCCTCCTGTTTTGTAAAAACTGATTATTAAATACTATGTATACTTGTCAGGAAGGGTTAAAGGAGATGATGAATGTGAAGCCCTCAGGACAATACTCGACACTATGTTTTATCATTATTCAGTCATTCAGCAATATTTGCTGTATTTTTAGCTCAGGCATAGGGCTAGAAATTGGAAATATAATAGTGGTTGTAAGGGACTGAGACAAAGTAGGAGGCAGTACAATTCCTGTGGTTAAAGATGATGCAGGCTTGGTCTAGGGCCTGCTATGTGGGGCAAGGACAAGAGGCCTCAGGTGGACAGCAGGCTCGGGAAAGGACAGCCATCCTATCAAATTTGGGAAGCTAAGGGACAATGGCACTGTCATCCTCCCCGTTTTGCCAACCAGTGATTGCCTGTCAAGCCACATCACCAGCATCAGCTTTTCTTTGTCCCCAGAGTCTGCCCAGGAACCTGCCTGTGACCATCATCTCACAGAACTTTGGGGACATCAGCCCCAGGACCAATGGCCAAGAAGCAGATGATTCTTCAACCTCAGAGGAGTCACCTGAAGATAGCAAGTACTTCCTGCCCTATCACCCACCACGGCGCAGAATGAACCTGAAGGGCATCCAGGTACTAGAGGCAGAGGGCAGGTGGCACAGGTGCCCTGTCAGACCCTGGGCAGGAGGAACGAGGAGCAGGGGGAGTCGGCCCTGTAGGCAGGTGAGGGTGCAGCATGGCCATCCTGTTCTGGGTGGGGCTTGGGGCTCAGATGTGACTCCACCTGTTCAGCCCTGTAAATCGTGCCAACTCATGCTTTTTACTCATTTACTTGCTTTTGCTGAATCCCTCTCAAAGTTAAGAGAGAAAAAACACGAAATAAGTATTATTTCTCCATTCATTTGTTTCTTCACCAAATAAGTATTGAGTACCTGTCACGTGCCAGACAACCGTTCTGGGAGCTGGAGTTATAGCAGTAATCCTATGGCTTTGCTCAGGACCCTGTGCAGTTGTGGCGCGTGGGTCCTACGAGGAAAGGGGAAGTGAGACGACTTCCCAGGCCCTGACAGTGCCCTTGCATCTCCCAGCCTTGCACACACGAGCCAGGGGGCGTGAATCCACACACTAAAGCCCAAGCAAGGAACCATTTAGCACTTCTTGCTGTGGGCAGCCAGGGCAGCTGCCAGAGAGCCTCATCTTTTGCTGGAAGTTCTTTATGCTGTGTACCCAGCTCTGCTCAGCCTCATGCCTCCATGCATCACCCCTTCCTCTCCTGCTCTTGGCTCTCGTCCTGCCTTCTGCCAAGTGGCATGTTGCACAATCTCTCTGGGAAGCTGTTTGTCTGCACCAGCAGCTGCCTGACTCAAGCCCAGGGGAGCCACTGCATCTCATCGTCCCAGCCACGGGAGATGGTACCACATGTATTCTGTGCCAACCCAGGCAGCCGCGTGATGAGGGGCAGGATGGCGCACCTCGTTTCATTTTTTTCCTTAGCTCCAGTGACACATATCTGGGGCCTTGTTTGATTTGTGTCCTGCGTCTTGTTTCTACCCCTCCCCTCCTTCAGCTGCAGAGAGCCAAATCCCCCATCAGCCTGAAGCGAACATCAGATTTTCAAGGTTAGTGAGATGCCTGGATCCCTCTCACCATCTCATCTGTCACTCTGACTCTCTCAGCCCATCTGTTTCTCCCAGTTAGCAACCAGTCCCACAGGGTAAACCTGCTGAGGCCTTGGGGGTCCCCAGGTGGTGAGATCTGCCCAGATAGCAACTAACGTTCATTATTATCTGAAGTGGGCAGGAGCCCGGTCTGCAGAAACATCATCCCGCCCTGTCCATTTCGTGGGTCTGTCCAGAGCCCCTGACTCTTCCACTGAACTGTGCATCTCTGCTCACAGCTTACCAGCTGGAGAGTTGCATGCCCTTCCCCTAAATGTATGAGGCTGTCTGTTCACCCTTAAGCCTCCAGTTCTCTGAGATATGCTGCCTTTGGAATCCTCCCTTCCATCCTCCCTATGTCTCTGGAAGTTTAGATCAGCTAGCAAGGCGTGGCCCAGGCAAATCAAGCACCTACTATGTGCCAAGTGCTAGAAGGTCCTGGTAGACACCCACGGAGTCCATGTACTCAGGCAGGGCCATAGCCAGGACGCAGAAAGTATGTGGGACACCAAGCAAGTGTTGGAGAAGGACCTTCAGGAAGGGAACATTTAACGTGGGCCTGGAAAAGGGAGCATTTTGACCAATGGATGTGGTCTCTGGAAAGATTCCTTAGGACACATAAATAGAGGTGTAGAGACCCAGGAAGTGCACAGGGTGGAAGCTGCCCTGCCATCATGCACCACAGAGTAGTGGCACATTGGGAATGAAATTTAGGGGTGCCATGCTGGACATGTGGGCCTTGTCCTGCATGGCAAGGGCCTCCAGGTGGCTTTGAGAAGGGCAGAAGTGTGAGGAATCCAGACTCCAGCTTCAGGCAGTTTTCATCAGGCCTGGAGAGCTGGGGGCCCAGTCCGTCCCTCATGGTTACATCAGCAATCTCAATGCCTTCTTATCAGAATGGAAGTGATAAGGGCCTGGGGCCTGTGAGAAGCAGAGAGGGTGTTTGCCCCAACAGGCAGGGAAAGGGTACATCCAGGTCATTGGGTTTCATTGCTGCTCACCAAACCATGACAAGTTTCTCAGTAGAAGGTGCTGGGGGCCTAGAGGAGGACAATAAGGCCCCCACCAATGGGGACATGTGTGTGCATCTATCTGTGTTTCTGCACATGCACACATGCATGCACAGCAGGGAGTGACCAGGAGGGGACACAGATGATGAAGCCATCAGACAAGGGCCAAGAGGAGTGTACATGGAGTCCCCAGGCAGCGGGGGGACACCAAGGGAGGCTTTACTGAGGAGGGAACCAACCTGCCCCCACCCCATTTGCCCTGGTTCTCTGTTGGCCAGCCATGCCTGTCAGGAAAAAATGGAATCTGTTCTAATGATGGAGAATTGGGCAGAAGGACCTGTGCCCCCAGCTATACGTTATTCCCAGATAATGCTTAGACTATCCCTAGAGACAAATGACATCATTCACCTTGACCTAGGCTGCTGGGCTGGCCCTGACCCGGGTTGGGGGTGGGGGAAGTGGAGGGGGTAGAAGCATATTGGTAATTGAAGTGCCCCTAGGAGCCTACATTTGGGGTGCGGATGAGAAGAGATTTTGAGTGCTCTTCCTCCTGCAGATGCCAGATAGGGATCCCCACCCCACTAGGAGGAGGCGGTTTGGGGCAGACAGCCAGGAAGAGAGCCCTGTGTGCTAAGGCTCTGATTTCCTTTCCTTCCCTTTCTCTCTCCTACCTCAACCACTCCCGCTCCTTCCCCCTTTCCCTGTTCTCGTGCATTTCTGAGGACAGTCAAAGGACTTGAAGATGACGGCCCTGACACCAGCCCCCGCTCCTCCAACTCCCTGCCAGTCAACAGCTCCTTCTCCAAGATGGTACGTCTTTGCCCTACCCTCTGCCCCCCAGAGCCTGCCCAGGCACCCACCTCCCACTGTTGGGGTGCAACCCAACCTTCCTTATGTTTATTTAAAGACATTTCTGCAGCCTCACCATGTATTTACACCTTCCTGCCACTTCCTTTACCAATTTAACACTTGGTGGGAGGAGGAGCCAGGCCTCTGAGGGGCTGTAGCGAATCATGCAGTGGCTGAAAATTCTGCGCAGCTTTGCCCCTGGCAGCTCTGCCAACCTGGAGGAGGGGGGCGTCTGCCAGCTGCGGGACCACCGTGAAGACAAAACTTGGTCCCCTCGTGGCCCAATGCCCCCTACTCCTTGGCTCCAGCCCACCTGGGCAGAGCCAGGCAGGGTCCCAGTCACCGCATCTGGTGCCGCTCACCCTAGCCAGCCAGCAGAAAGCACAGGATTGGAAATTCTAACCCTGGGGGGAAGCCCCAGGAAGCTTGTCAGCTCAGCTTCCAAAATCAGGCCCCAGGGGAGGCAGAGATTTCATAATGAATGATTCCTATCTGACAGCAGCTCTGGGTGGCAAAATCCAAGGCTCTTATTTAAGGTGGCCCTCCCCAGGAGCGAAGGCCCGGTTTCAGAGGTCACCTTCTAGCAATTCTACTGTCCTCCCCCCACATCTCAGGCCCACACTGTCCATCATGTCCACAGCGAGTACCCACAGCAAGGGCAGCCAGGGAATATCAAGCTCAGCCTGTGTGGGTGGCAGGGCACCCTTTGGCCTCCAGAGTCATGGCTGGTTCCCACCTGTGTCCTCCCTGCAACCAGATGTATGATCAGATGTGCTCCCAACTCAGTGGCTGCAGCACCCCAGGCTGAGCTCGAGCTTTCTCTGGCCAAAGTCGCCTCTGAAAAGCAACCTTCTGCACTCACCTTGTCTGAGTCAGAGGGAAGAGGCAATCCAAGTTAAATTTAGTCCCTGTGTATATAATATTTAAGCCCAAGGAGGCGTGGGTGTACAAACATCCAGCTCCAGTAACACATCTGTGTGTGTTTGCAGCAACCCCACCGGAGCCGGAGCAGCATTATGTCAATCACCGCCGAGCCCCCAGGAAATGACTCCATTGTCAGGCGCTATAAGGAAGATGTGCCTCATCGCAGGTGGGTGGCAGGTGGGAGGTAGGAGATGGGACATCTGCCAGGCCTCACCATGTGCCAGTTTGCATGGCTAGCCCATGCTTAAAAACTCAGCCATCCTTGAAGCCACCTTGAGAAGGAGGTGGTGGGGGGGGGGGGGTGCAAATAAGGAAGCTGGGTCCAGGAGAAGGGAAGTAGCTTCCCTGGGGTCACTACATGTCCCCATATCACCCAGAAATCATGGCCCCGGGGCTTGGCTTTTCCTGCCAAAGAGCGAGAGGCCCATGAAGGGCCTCTCACCACCCCTTCACCCACCATCTTCCTCATCTCCTGAAAATCATGCATGTCCTCAGCAAGGAGAGCCACAGCAGAGATCTGCCTGGCATCCAGACATTTCGAATCAACAGGTGTTTGGGACATTCGAAGTCAGAGATTATTGGGTAGTTTCCAGAAGTGTCATGAGCAAAGAGTGGCTGAGGGGGCTGGATACACATCCCATCCCTCACTGAGTAGCCCCACCAGCCCCATTTGTGCAGGTTAACCTTCCTTGGGCAGGTATTAGAGGTGCTTTTTGGAAGCCGCATGTACTGAGGACATCTCCACCCCATGACGCTATTGCAATAACTGCATGCAGACACCTGAGAACCCCAGAGCACACCAATCTTGCTCCTGTCCCCTCCTGTCTGAAGGGCACTCAGCTCTTGGGCCATCCTGAGATGTGGCCAAGTGTAGTCAGGCGTTCAGCATGTGCTGGGTCAGGGAAGAGTGAGTAAGAAACAAACGGCAGGAGGGGCAGCAGGGCCTCTGCTCATCTGTTCCTCAACTTACCCCCTCACCTGCTGGAGGCCAAGGGGCCGCCCCTAGGGGAGCTGTTCTGCCCATCCCCTCCACCCACTCCACCCTCTCAGAACCAGGGCTGCTCAGAAGCTTCCCCCTGCCCCGTCCGCCCACATACTCACACAAGAGCCCTCCTTGTCCTGCTCTTTTGTTTTGCAGCACAGTTGAAGAAGACAACGACAGCGGTGGGTTCGATGCCTTAGACCTGGACGGTAAGTGCCTGTCAGGTCAGAGAAGGTCACAGGTACATCTCTGAAGAACACAGCACCTTGCACACACCTCTGACCAACAGCAGGGCCTGCCTAGGAAGGGGCCTGTGCATAGCAGGTTCTCAGGAAATGCTTGTGGAACGACTCAAAGCAAAGGAGAGTCTGTGCTTCTGACGGGCTTACCTGTGGCCAGGAGTCACCCTGGGAGCATGTTCTTTATCTCATAGGCAATGGGGGCCCTCCCTGCTATGATCAGGGGTCATAATTAAGAGAAATGCTCCTGTGCATTGCAGCCAAGCCCCACAGAGGTGCTTGTTACACACACTTTCTCCAGTTTCACCTCAGCAGCTGCCTTTGGAAATACTGTTGTTATCCCCATTTCACATGTGAGGAAAGGGAGTGTTAGAGACATGAGAATAGCAGGGTGGAGGGTGGATGAGAAGCAGGGACTACTCATAAGAAATTCATATGTTAAGCTGTTAACCAATCTGTACAAAATGAGTATAGATTGAGGAGAATAAAGTTATTTCTCACCCCCTGAAATTGGAGGTGTAAGGCAGGTGACACAGGGCTGAGGCTGTGGGATGGTTCTCAAACAGGCTTGAGGTAGGGCTGGTGTCATGGAGGAGGGCAAGGGCATCCCTTTAGCCTAGAACCACAGGCTTGGCTTCCAAGGGGAAGTGTGTGTGCAGTGAGGAAATGAGGAAGTCCAGCTTAGCCCAGCTCAGCTTGCCAGGCTGCACACTATGAGCACAAGACACAGAGACTCATGTCCCAAGTTCCTGCCATGGCAGACAGTGGGGTATAGCTGTGGGCCAGTGGGGCAGATGGATATAGTTTCACAGACCGAGGAACACCTGGATGGGTCAATGGGAGGGAGAGAAGTAGGAAGAACTGAGCCCACCAGAGATGACTCTAGGTATGCCTCAGAAGCCCCTGGGCATGCCCGGTTGGCCCCCTGGGGTCCAGGCTCCTCCATCCCAGGCCGGCTAAGGCTGCCAACAGATGAAATAAAAGATTAGTGGTCCTCATTAATGGGAGACCATCAGAGCTACCAAGTGTTAAAGAGAGGTTAGCACCTAATTGAGGCTGGGTAATGAGAAGAATTGAAAGACTTAGAAAGGGGAGAGCCAGAAAGAGAATCCTGGGCAACTATCCAAGGTATTTTACAGTGTCAGGAAAAATCCCTCTGCAGAGAAGCCTTTATTATCAGCCGCAAGCAGGATACTCAGGTCCGGAGAGTGTGGAGTGGGTGTTTCTCCCCCAGGGTCCTCTGTGTCCAGCCTAGACCTGGAGGCCAGGAAGCTGGTGGGTGGTGGGGAGACCTAGGGTGGCCCCGCAAATGAAAAATCTGAGGAATCAATTCAAACACAGAATGAGCAAGGGCTAATGAAAACACCCCCACACACACACCTTTCCAGATACAAAAAAAGGAAAAAAAGGATTCTTAAAAACTAGATCCCTACTAAATGGGCACTCCTGGAAGCAGGAGTGGCTCTGGGGGAGTGGAGAGGACCCAGGGCTGGACTACCTGTGCCCCGGTTCCTCAGGGACCCTCAGGGAGGAGCACGGGTAGGAGGGCCCTGAGGGCTATGCCGGGCCAGCCTCCCTTGGCCATTCCAGGGCTAATGGGCACCTCGCTCCCTTGCAGATGACAGTCATGAACGCTGCTCCTTTGGACCCCCCTCCATCCATTCCTCCTCCTCCTCCCACCAGTCTGAGGGCCTGGACGCCTACGACCTGGAGCAGGTCAACCTCATGTTCAGGAAGTTCTCCCTGGAAAGGTGCCTCTCCCATCACTGCACAGGGGAAGCTGGGTGGGGCGGTGTTGGGACAAAGGTCCCTCAACCCTCATTTACCCACCCATCATATCACATGACCAATAAGAGGGCTATGACACCCCAGCCTCTGATGGATGCGGGAGGCTGTGCTGCCAGGATCCCCATGCCCCCTCCCACCCCTCTGTGTCCTGGTGGAGCTTTCTCTCTGCCTAGCTGCCTAATTACCACTTCATTTCCACACGCAGACCTTTCCGGCCCTCAGTCACATCTGTGGGACATGTGCGGGGCCCAGGACCTTCAGTGCAGCAAACTACGCTGAATGGTGACAGCCTCATCACCCAGCTCACCCTGCTGGGGGGTAATGCTCGGGGCAGCTTCGTGCACTCAGTCAAGCCAGGTTCCCTGGCCGAGAAGGCAGGCCTCCACAAGGGCTACCAGCTGCTGCTGGTAAGGGGCTAGGGCTGGGCGAGGTCATGTGGCATGCCCCTGCTGCTGGGGGTGGGGGGCCCCTAAGCCTTGCATTTCATGGCAGACCCTTGGTGGGAGGTGAGAACTGGAAGAAGCCCAGGGGTCAACACCTCCAGGCCCTTCTCTCCCAACTCTCCATTTCTGGAGCCAGTGCACATGTACGCTGGGAACATGCAAACTCCTAGGATGTTCTCTGCCCTCAGTGGACCTGAGCTGGTCATCTGTTTGGAAGAGATACTTTGATTCCCCAAGTGGATCAGTCTTGCCCCGTGGCTCTGCTGCCTGCAGAGCTAGGGCAGAATGGCCTGTCTTTACTGTCTTAGCTGGAAGGCTGCATCAGAGGCGAGAGGCAGAGTGTCCCCTTGGACACATGCACAAAGGAAGAGGCCCACTGGACCATCCAGAGGTGCAGTGGCCCTGTCACACTGCACTACAAGGTCAACCAGGAAGGTGAGACATGGCCAGCAGGAGACTCCAGACCTGGCTGGGAGGGTTTGGGGGGGCACAATAGGTTCCTGACTTACACAAGTAACCCCACAGCCCAGAATCTCTACTCATCTGTTCAGTGGGAAGAACGCCACCTTCCCATCTCCATCAAGAAGATCCAGAGGGCAGGCATGGGAGACCAGGCAGGGATGGCTGTCAGCCTACGCAAGGCTTTGCTGTCTCATGCTGGGCTCTTTGCCAAGTCCCCACACACCTTCCCCAAGATGTCTTGGGCTGCATGCCCTGCCACAGCAAACACAGCATCCCCAGCCTCAAGCACACATGTCAAAGCCAGGCAGGAGGAAGCAATGGCCCCAGTCCTGCCAGGATCAATCCTCCCCAACAGATTGAAGTTTGCTTCCTCTCTCAGGCTTCCTGGTGGCTCTGATGTAGGCAGCAGCTCTGGGGGGGGCTCACTGGGTGGCCTCATCACCAAGCAAGCCCACGGAGCCACATCCTGACCCAAGGCCTTTGGCTCTCCCTTCCCTCCTGGCCCCAGCACCTTAGACTCCTTATCAGTTCTGTTATCTCCTCTTTTTCAGCGGAGATTCCTGGAGGGAGCACTGAGCTTTGTTTTCTATTTCCTGTATGCCCGAGGTCTGGGTTCTCATTCTCACCTCTGGGTCTTCCTGCATGATTATCTCTGCAGCTGGATCTTATTTTTAACCACCAGGGCTCATGAATGTTTCAGCAGAACATAAATAGCCTGTTTCTTTCTAGCCGCCCTCCAGTGCCCCTGCTCCACTCCTTCCTAGCAGTGCCCTGCCTGTGCAGAAAATGATGATGACACGCTGTCCCCCAAAATGGGCTGAGTCGCCCCCACACGTGGGACAGGCTGCTCCCCCACGCCTGTGGCCTGGCTTTCTGGCCAGGAAGAAAATCCCTGGTCAGTGCCCTCCCTGCCCACTGGTCAGTAGTGCCACAGTGCCCCCCAGAGTTGTGCAGCAGCCAAGCTCTGCAGTCTGGAAGTCCAGGGAGAGAAAGTTCACTCCGGCAGGGACCTCTTTTTAGGCCCTTTTCTCACGGGAGGCAGAGAGCTCAGATAGCAATTGCTATTGACCCCAGCAAGGTGAGTGGGAAGGATTCTTAAGATGCACAGAACAAACTCAGCTCCCCCAGAAGGATCGAATAGGGAATCCCTGTTCCTCTGTCCCTAGCCAGTGAGGATATGGACCATTAGAATGTGTTGTGGCAAAGACACCTGATGAGTTATTCTAGGTCTGGCTGTTAGAACTGTGTTAGCTTCCACTGTGTTATGCAGCCCTCTGCATGTGGGGATGATTTGGGGATTTATATTATGGATTCATATCATGGACATTCACTTAGAGTTTGCTGTATTTATTGTATTCATTGTTTATGCCCCCACTTCCTTCCAAAGTATTTGCAAAAATTTACTTGCAGTCATCATCCACGTATCATGGCCCTACCTCTTTGGAAAACCATTTGACAGTATCTGCTAAAGCTGAATAGGTATATACACGTACACATATATACACACACACTCAGTGACCTACTAATTCCACTGCATCCAAGAGGAATGAGCATGTGTGTCCATCAAAAGCAATGTATAAGATTACTCATAGTGGAGTTGTTCACAACAGCCAAAAACTGCAAAAATGCACATGTGCACACAAGCAAATGGATAAATACGCCTGGTGTGGACTATGGGACAGCAGTACTAAGAGACACACTGCTGCTACACTGCAGCCTCACAGACCTGAGGCACATAATGTTGAGCAGTAGAAGCCAGAAGCAAATGGGAATGTCTGTACTCTTTGGTGCCATTTACATGAATGAGGTAGGGGCAACTTATTTGTACGCACGTAGTGACAACACTTAGGATAAAACTTACCTTGAGGAGAGCTATTATTGACAGCATTCTAGGTGATGGCTAACCACACATGCATTTGTGAAAATTCTTTAAGTATTTTATACTTAAGAATGTATGCAGTTTACTATGTGTAAGTTATGTACTAATTTAAATTTTTTTTTAAAAAGCAAGTTCTGTGCAGAGCATGATGGCTCATGCCTGTAATCTCAGCACTGTGGGAGGCTGAGGCAGGAGGATTGCTTGAGTTCAGGAGTTCGAGGCTTGACTGAGCAAGAGTGAGACCTTGACTCATTAAAAAAATTGAAAAACCCAGCCAGGTGCTGCAGTGAGCACCTGTAATCCTAGTGGTTTTGGAGGGTGGGGCAGCAGGATGTCCACAGTCCGAGTCTGAGGTTGCAGTGAGCTACAATGCCATTACACTCTGCTCAGGGCATAGGGTAGAACTCTCTTTCAACAAAAGCAACAACTACAACAACAACAACAATAACAACAACAAAGCAAGTGCCGGGTAATGGTAGGAAAGGCATGGAGATTGCAGCCAAAATGCTACAAAAGTGATGGTTGCTACTTGGCACAAACCTTAGCTCTGTACCTTTTGGCAGCCAGGACAAAAAGGGAAACTGGCAAATGGCATGGCTACCCACTCACTAGGGAGGAGAACTTTTTCCAGCCATGAACTCTAAGAGGGAAATGTCACATGGGCATGTTATCTCAGGGTGCTAGTGAGTGACTTTGCTCTGGGAGGTGCCCGACAGGTGCAGCCCTGGGCCCACAGATGGCCAGAGCATCTCTCCCTCCACAGGGTACCGGAAGTTGCTGAAGGACATGGAGGAAGGCCTGATCACATCAGGGGACTCATTCTACATCCGGCTGAACCTGAATATCTCCAGCCAGCTGGACGCCTGCACCATGTCCCTGAAGTGTGATGATGTCGTCCATGTGCGAGACACCATGTATCAGGATAGGCACGAATGGCTGTGTGCGCGGGTGGACCTTTTCACGGACCAGGACCTGGACATGGGCACCATACCCAGCTACAGCCGGTGAGGCCAGACCCTGACCCCACGGAGGACCAGACAGGGGCTGAGGAAGCTGCGAACATCAGCAAAGGGGCCACAAAGGAGCCTGGGCACAGAAGGCCGCTCCTTTGCCTGTTGAACAAGGAGGTCCCCAGTCCCTCCTCCCAGGAAGCCTGTCCCACCTCCACAGGGACACCATTCTTGCCCTAGCACCCTCCTCAGGCTGGTGGTGACCAGACCTCTTAACATGTTCACTAGTCATCTCTTTTCCAGAGGTCATGCTCCAACCACGTTAAGTGATTCAAACAGGACTAACTGCCGGGAATTAAGCACAGGTAGCGTCAGGTAGCACAGCAGGCATCTAGGAAGCATCTGTGAGACCTAAAGGCTGTAGTGACTGTAAAACTAAAAAATTGCTTCTCAGGCCAGTTCTGCCAGGTAAGCATTATCAGACCAGACCTCCAGGTGAGGAAACTGAGGCTCAGAGAAGTTGAGCCACTTTGCCACAGCCCCACAGTGACTCAGAGCTGGAGGTAGGATTCAGATGCAGAGCTGAGACATCGTCTTCCCCCTCGGATACCCCAGGGGCTCTGAGCTCACACTATCTACCATGCCACCAGCATGGACACATGTGGTGGGCTGCTTCCCTAGGCCCAGCCCTGAGGTTCTGCCCCTTTTGTCTCCCCAGAGCCCAGCAACTCCTCCTGGTCAAGCTACAGCGCCTGATGCACCGGGGTGGCCGGGACGAGGCAGATCCCACCCACCACACCCTGAAGGCCCTCCGGGTAGGTGTGCCCAATACCCTTTGGGGTAGCAGGGTGCAAATCTCTCCAGCCTCAAAGTAGCTTCCCATGTCTTTTTTGGAGGGAGTGAAGAGTAGGAGCCATTAATATTGTTGAGATGATGAATTACAGGGGACTCAGTTCCTAAGGAGTAGACACCCCTTCTTGAAGGACCCCCCCCCAGGAGAGCCCCATCCTCTTGTTCCCTTCTCCAGGCCCCAATTTTGCAGGTGTAGGAGGAAAGGATAGTATCTGAGCCACAGTTTCCAGTTCTGGCTGGACTGTTGGCCTCTGCTCTGCTGTCTGTGGCCTCTATTGAAACAAGTCACCTTCCCCAAGTCTCAGGACTCCTCTCACCCCTCCCCATCTTCTCTCCTTCTGAAACTCTTTGATTCTACAACTGAAGCTTTAGCACAGAGGGGGATTGACAACAGGTCGCTGGTTCTCAACAGCATCATTGTGCTCACAAATCTTGCCAAGCCCAGCTGGGTCTGACTGATTGATAAACTCATTTCAGAACACCCTGCAACCCGAAGAGCTGCTTTCAACAAGTGACCCCCGGGTCAGTCCCCGCCTCTCTCGAGCAAGTTTCCTTTTTGGCCAGCTCCTTCAGGTAAAGCTCTCCAGAGTGCCTACTGACTTTCAATCACATTTTGCTGTGGTTTTGCCCTCTCCCTGCTGAGAAGAGACGCCCATATGAAAATAACAATGCTTTGTGTTTGTACACCACTTGCAACTTTTCACAGTGCTTCACATCTCCTGTCCCGTTTTATCCTCTCAGTGACAGGTCGGTAGACAGTCTCTGTGCCTGTTAGAAGTACGTTCTGCTTTCATAAAAGTGTTTAGGAAACTTGTGACTAAAAGAAACTTAAGTTGGCTATTCAAATGTTAATAAAAAAAATCAGAAACAATGTTTTAGGAGAAGAAAGCATGTCAAATATTAGGCCAGGATAGTTCCTCAGATTAACCATTAAATTTATCTGAGCATCCTGGCAGCCAAGGAAAAAAGGGAAACCTAGCAGATTCTTTAAGTTGTATCTGTTTATGGAAACTCTTTAGGACCAAAAAAGATTTTTTTCCTTGTACTTAATTCTGTAAGGAAAAAAAATTATTTGCATGAATCATTCTATAAGAAATACAAGATGCCACAGTATGTATTATCTTCAGAAGTGAATTCACATAGATAGGCGCATTCTTTGTGACCATTTCTTATATTTTCAGTTGACAAAAGCTAAGTGAATAATATTAAAATGTGCCCCCTTGAACATGTTCCTGTGTAATTGCCACACTAATTAGACCCCAGCAGAGCCAGTGTGTCACTGCACTGCTCCATCCCGACCCTGTAACTGAGGAAAACTGGAGAAATGGTTAGCAGTGGGACTTTGAACCCAGGTGGCAGAGAGACAGAAGGTAAAAGGGAACCCTGGCAAAGGCTAAGATGTTCCTCAAGGGAGAATATCTGAGATGACACATTATCTTACCCACATGTCATGCAAAAGTCTGAAAACCTTGAGAGTCTCATCCAAAGGCATGCCACTAGCTAGCACCAGGGCTAGGCCGAGGTCCCAACTCACCTGTACTTTCCTTTCTGCAGAAGGAGGGGTGGGTAAAGACCCCACATAGCCCAGGGAATGTGGTGGGAGCTTGGCTCTGTGCCCACTGCGGGGATGTCCATGTCTGCCCTCTGGGACTCAACTCTATGAGTTGTGAAAGGAAGTGAATGCCTCCCCCTAGAAGACTTGGGCATAGTGAGGCAGGGGTTGGGCCATGGTGAGGCTGTCTGATGCATGACCACCAAGTGTGCAGTCTGTGAGCTACCCCTGCTAAAGAGGACATCCAGCCAGAGGTTTTCACCATCCATAACAAGTCAGGTCCCATGTGCCCTCAGGGACTGCACCCAAAGTTCCCCAATGTAGGCAGACTTGGCCAAGGGGCCATTAAGGGCCTGGTTGGGGAAGAGAACTTAAGAGCTTGGGCATTTATTCGTTAATGGCACCTACCCAGGAGCTGAAGGACTCATGCTACCTGCTGGGAAGTGACTGGCCCAGGGACCCTGAGGGACAGAGCTGGGATTTGAACAAAGATCTGGCTTTGTCCAGATCAAGGTTGCTTCAACCAGCCAGTCCCTCCCTATATTCCTTTAGTTTGTCAGCAGGTCTGAGAATAAGTACAAGCGGATGAACAGTAACGAGCGGGTCCGCATCATCTCTGGGAGCCCACTGGGGAGCCTGGCCCGGACCTCGCTGGACGCCACCAAGCTCTTGACCGAGAAGCAGGAAGGTACACCATGACCACAAGGCCCCTCCCCACCACCACAGGCCACACAGCCCCTCTTATAGGCACATCAGTCTCTGTTAGGGGTATGGAATTCTGCTTGACTGGGAGGACCATGCAGCTTTCTGGGGTGTCATCCTGCCAAGCTCAACCTTCTTGGCATCATGGTCACTCGGAGCCCAGGTGCCCATGTTAACTGGGCTGTTTGCTGTGAAGTGTCAAGGGTGATTTCTTCACCCACAGAGCACTTCCTGCCATTTGTCCAGCTGTGAGGGGCCACCAGGTACACTATCCCCTGTGGCAAGGCCTGGCTGATGGCCAGCCAGATGCCTGAGAAGGCAGGCCACAAACCCAGGGGATAGTCAGAGAAGGGTCAGGGATGAAGTCAAGGGATAAGGTGCTGGATTCTGGACAGCATTAGCAGACTTTCAGCTCCAGGCTTCTGCCCAGCACCCCACACACCAGCCAGAGGGGACTTGAAAAAGTGGAACTGAGGTACCACAGCCTGCCACCCAGAGGGGCAGGAAGGGCCCCAATAGACATACTCTCCTGCCCCCACCAGAGCTGGACCCTGAGAGCGAGCTCGGCAAGAACCTCAGCCTCATCCCCTACAGCCTGGTGCGTGCCTTCCACTGTGAGCGCCGCCGGCCTGTGCTCTTCACACCCACCCTGCTGGCCAAGACACTGGTCCAGAAGCTGCTCAACTCAGGGGGCGCCATGGAGTTCACCATATGCAAGTCAGGTGAGCAGGGACAGGCTACATGGGGTGCCCCACAGGAAGCCCATGGACGGATGACCACCCATTCCCCTCCCCGCTCCTCTTTCCTCTTCTTCCATCCCTGAGCATGAAGCAGTAGATTCCACTGGCAACGCTTCCTCCTCACCAGGTGTAATGGTGAGGGGGTCAATCTACTCCCATACTGTTCCTGTGGCCCAGGGAGCAGGGACAGCTGCTCCCCTCACCTCAGGGTGACAGGACAACGGTCACAGGGTTAGCCAGGAGTTCAGGTTCCCGCTCTAGGCCCTAGACTCAAAGCCAGCCACGAATCACTCTGGCCTCAATATCCATGTGCTCGGCAGGGATGATAGCACCCCGTCCTCCAGAGGCTCAGGTGAGGTGGGCAGAGCACAGAGGCCCAGCCCTGCTGTGCCGTCTCCACCCTCAGAATCATCAGTGTTTAAACATACAGATGCCAACCTAGGTGGGGTGATAC
Source organism: Arctocebus calabarensis (assembly GCA_963573935.1). Lineage (NCBI taxonomy): Eukaryota > Metazoa > Chordata > Mammalia > Primates > Lorisidae > Arctocebus > Arctocebus calabarensis. Next base: position 43,979 of record CAUYON010102631.1, on the reverse strand, counting down.
ACACCTGTAATCCTAGCACTGTGGGGGCTGAGGCAGAAGGATCTCTTAAGCCCAGGAGTTTGAGCCTACGGTGACCTGTGATTGCACCTCTGTACTCCATCCTGGGTGACAGACTGAGACCCTGTCTCAGGAAAAAAAAAAAAATGTGTCTCCATGCCCACTCAGACCAATTAAACATCAGATATCTAGGGGTTTTCCTTTAATTGGGGTAAAATAAATATAATGGGAAATTTACTGTCTTAACAATTTCAAGTGTTCAGTGGCATTAAGTACATGTACTTTGTTGGGTAGCTGGAGGGCTCACCACCATCCATCTCCAGAACGCTTTCATCCTGCAGATCTGAAACTCCTTCCCCATTAAACACTCAGTCTCCACCCCTCTCACCCAACCCCTGGTAACCACAGTTACATTTCTGTATCTGCCTGGGGGTAAGTCATCAACCTCTCTGAGTTGTCATCTGTAAAACCAGGATCCTGGCAGCCTCTTCTCGTAGAGGTCAGGGGCTGGCGAGCAGCAGGGCCCAGCCTGGATCTCAGGTTCTCACCCCCCAGGTAGAGCAGACAGGGCACAGACATGGGTTCCACACCTCTCAGAGCAGTGGCTGCGACCCACCTCCCTACTTAACGGGGCTCTAGTGCCCAGAAGTCTCCTGGACTTACATACTTTGGGGGGGTGTGCACAGATGCCCTTCTCTTGCCTGACCCCTGGGAGCCACTCACCCCTCCAGGGATAGGCTTGGGGACAGAATTTCACTTCTGCCTGGAGCCCCAAGCCCTTTTCAGCTGACACCTGGCCCATAGGAGACTTGATAAAAAGCCTTATTGAAAACCCCACTTCTCCCCCATTAAACACTATAGGCATGTCCTGTCTTTCCCTCGGTGTCTTCACAGCTGAAGGTGGTTCCTCCCCCACCCACTGGCTGCCATACTCCTTCCCTACTCTCTTCCCCACACACTCTTGAGTTTGCACTTGGAACCTGGGGGTTGGTGTGGGCTTCCCCAGGCCACCCTGGACTAAGCAAAGAATTTCAGACCTCAGCTTACTCCACACTCCTTAGCAAATGGAGACCCTGAGGCCCAGAGACTAAAGGCATGTTCAGGGTCATCCAGCAAGTGATGGAGCCTCCAATATCTCCCTCCGCCAGGTAGCCTGCCTGTACTCCTCTGGCCCATACCTCCTTGGTGCTCCCACATTAAGTACCCCATCACTGTACCCACTAAGTTATATAATTATCTATAACCTACTTTCTTCTCCCCAGCTGGATTATAGTATTTTGAGTACAGCAGCTGTGTTTTTATTATATTTCTATTCCTACTGCCTGACCCTTACTAGAGTCAAGTAGGTGGGTGGATGATGGGTGGATAGATAGATGGGTGAATGGATTGATGAATAGATGGGAGAATAGGGGGGCAGGTGATGGTTGGGTGGATGGGTGGGTAAATGGATTGATGGATAGATGGTGAATACATGGATGAGTGAATAAACAGATGGGTAAATGAATAAATGATGGGTGGACGGGTAGATGTATGAGTGAATAAACAGATGGATGAATAGATGATGGGAGGGTGGATGTATCAGTGGATGGATGGATGGAAGATGGTGAATGGGGGGTGAGCAGATAATTGAGTGGGTAGCACAGGAGATTCTTTATGGTTGGCAACTAGTAATCAACATTACACCACTGCCTGAGCCACTTGGTCTGTGAGTATTTACTAAACACTTGCTCTGTGGGTTGCTATGGGAGTTTGAGGAAGTATGACCTTGGCCCTGCCCTCAAGGGACTGCACATCTAGTGGCGGAGACAGGTTCATTTAAACATGGCTGGAAGGAGTTCTGTAGAGCCCACTGGGGGTGGGCGGGGCCTGGATGGAACTATCAGCCCATGACTCCCTGGTGCTGCTTCAGGACTGGCCCCTCTGTCTGCAGATATTGTCACAAGAGATGAGTTCCTCAGAAAGCAGAAGATGGAGACCATCATCTACTCCCGAGAGAAGAACCCTAACACTTTTGAGTGCATCGTTCCCGCCAACATCGAAGCTGTGGCAGCCAAGGTGAGGTGGGCACCACGGGACTGAGCAGGGCTGGAATACTTGCCCCCTTCTCTTTAGGAGGCCCCCATCCCCAGGCAAGGGTGGGATGAAAAGCTGCTCTCACCCCTCCCAAAACTTTCTCCACATCTGCCCCATATTAACTTTCTTTCCCAGTGCCCTTTTTCTCAGGACTCTGACGTAGGTTAATATTTTGGGACCACCTTCTATTTTTGATGGCTTGCTGGCGCTGGTGTGCCGGTTCACATTGTTTAGGGATGTGTGTGTTTGGTTGTGATAAGAAGGGCCAGAGAGAGAGAGCAAGTGTGTCAGGGTGAGAGACAGGACGAGCGAGCAGGAGACAGATACCCCATTCACCAAATGGGAAAAATGGGGGCATCAGGAGGGCTGCTGGCAGCCAGGCAGAGAAGTTATCTGTGTGCAAGGCCAAGTCTTCCAGAACCAGGCCATGTGAGAGCTCTCTTGTAGCACTTGGAAAGTCCAAGTTAGGACAGTATTTCCCAAGCATCCTGGAGTGGGAGACGGGGGAAAGAGGGGTAAGGGTCAGCTCTGCAGGGACAGGAACCTTGGAGAGGTCAGGAGCAGGAACTCTTGGTGTGAGGTCCAGCCGATGGTCACTCCTACACCCTCCCTACATTAAAACACAGAAAAATGCACAGGCAGAGCCATCAGCCATCCTAGGATGGTTTGTTATTTTTTCAAATCTGGGCTGTAGCAGTTTAGGAAATTCTGACAGCTGGAGTGTCTAAAATGAGTTGGCAGGGTTGGAGCAGGGAGAGCATGTTGGCTGAGAAGGTGATGCCGTGCAGCAGCTGTGCTGTTAAAGTCTGGGCAGGGGCTGCAGCAGGAGTGGAGAGTGGGAGAAGGCTCTGGGGCACTGGGATGGCCATTTCCACCTCTGGGCCTGGGTGTATTCATCTTGTGAAATTCTTTGAGCTGCATACTTAGGACGCTGTGTTCGTGTTTAATTTCAATGCAAAGTTTGGTAGCTATTTAAAGTTATGCCTTCAGTGAAGAGGAGCTCATGGTTAAGAACCCTCACAGATGCTCTCAGGCCCTGCCAGCCTAGCTGCCTCACCTTCATGTGTTTTCTATCCTCTTGCCTAGTACCAAGGGTGCCCTTCAAGACCAATAAGAGTAGCCAGTATTTTATTCAAACATACTCCCACTGCCTGATTCACCCAGACAGGGCTTGGCCTCTGGCAATGGTGCACTGCTGGATCCAGCAGAGTCCTGTGGTGCCTGTGTCCAGGGTCTTCTTATAGAGACCAAGCCTCACCCATGGAGCTTGACCCTGTGTCCCAGCCCCGCCAAGGTGCCTGCATTGGTTGGGGAGGGCAGGAGGGAGGCCGCTGACTATAGACACTGTGCTCACAGAACAAGCACTGTCTGCTGGAGGCTGGGATTGGCTGCACCAGAGACTTAATCAAGTCCAACATCTTCCCCATCGTGCTCTTCGTTCGGGTATCGGAGAAGAATGTCAAGAGGTTCAGGTAGGGCTCCCAGACTCCAGACTGCCCCTCCCACACACACCTTCTAGGCCCTGGGGCTCTCAATCCTTTTTCCTCCCCACTCCTATCCCCCTCATTCCCTAAAGTCCCCATTCAGTATAGAACCCCAGCCTGAGCAAACAAGGCCCCTACTTTGCGGAGCTGACACCAAGCTCATCTATGGAAATGGTAACTCACACATGTGGGATGCATTTGTGTGATGAGTGCTGAAGGGTCAGGCAGGGTACCACATGTCCAACAGATGCTAGAGGAGAAGCATCTGGACAGAGGAATAGTTGGTGCCCAGTGCCCAGGGCAGGGACAGCCCCAACGAGGCTAGGGCTTGGGTTCATGGTAACAGGAGGTGGTTCCAAACCATGTCAGGCCACACTAGCCATAGGAAAGATGCAACTCCACTTTCCAAATGCAATGGTAAGCCATTGAAGGATGTGAGCAGATGAGTGACACAATCCAGCTTCAGTTTTAAAGGCTCTCTCACCTCCCATGTTGAGACTGGCAGGGTGGTGGTGCAGGAGCTGGGGTGCTATCTGGAAGACCATGATGAATAGTCTGATTCTGAATCCCATTCAGGGTCAAGCCTGTGGGATTTGTTAAAGGGTGGGCTGTGGGATTTGAAAGAGGGGATGGCACTGGGCAATAAGGACAGTCTTGCTCATAAGTGGCATCATCTTAGATCCTGGCCTCTCCTTGCGCACAACTGCAAGATAAATATCACAACCGCATTTTACTGGTGGGGCAACTAAGACTCAGTTTGGGCCACTTCATTCTTTCTCACCAAATATTTGCTAAGCACCCATTAAGTGCCAGGGACATCAATGAGCAAACATGCTACCTCATACCCATCAGGATGGCCCCTACAAAAAAAAAAGGAAACTAACAAGTGTTGGGGGATATGGAGAAACTAGAACCTTGTGCATGACCAGTGACAGTGTAAAATACAGCTGCTGTGGAAGACAGTGCAATGAGTCCTCAAAAAATTAAAAACAGAATTACCATATGACCAACCTGTCTACTTGTAGGTATATAACCAAAAGAATTCAATCAGGGTCTCTAAGAGATACCTGTACATCCACATTCAAGTGGCATTATTTACAGTAGCCAAAAGGTGGAAACAATCTAAGGGCCATCAATGGGGAATGAATGAACAAAATGTGGTTTATCTAGATAAAAGAATATTACTCAGTCTTAAAAAGGAAGGATTCTGACACCTGCCACAACATGGATGATGAACCTTGAGGACATCGTGCTCAATGAAATGAGCCAGTCACAGAAGAGAAATCCTGTACAACTCTGCTTAGATGAGGTCCCTAGTGCACTCAGATTCCTAGAGACAGAAGGTAGAATGGTGGGTGCCAGGGCTGGGGGAGGGGAGAGGAGAGGGAAGGATAATGGAGTTTCAGTTTGGGAAGATGAAAGCATTTTGGAGGTTGGTTGCACAACTATGTGAATTTACCAACACTACTGAATTATCTGCTTAGAATAGTTAAAATGATAAATTTCATTTTGTGTGTATTTCATCGTGATCAGCAATAAGAATTTGTTTAGATCCCCACCTCTTGGGATTTCCATAGTGAACAACGTGAAGGGCACAGTCCATGTATGAGGAAGTCGTTGGTGCTCTGGTGGCATCAGGCAGAGAGGTCCCCAAGCGGTCAGTGGGGAAATCAGGGTGGCCCAGGGAGGACTCTGGCACTGTGATGGTCAAGCTGGCAGGTACCACACCAGCACCCAGCCCCACAGCTTCCCCACGGCCCGGCATGTCTCCCGCAGGAAGCTGCTACCCCGGCCAGACACGGAGGAGGAGCTGTTGCGTGTGTGCCGGCTAAGGGAGAAGGAGCTGGAGGCCCTGCCATGCCTCTACGCCACAGTGGAGGCCGACATGTGGGGCAGCCTGGAGGAGCTGCTCCGAGTCATCAAGGACAAGATCAGTGAGGAGCAGCGCAAGACCGTCTGGGTGGACGAGGACCAGCTGTGAGCAAGCCGGCAAGTCTGAGAGGCACCTGCAGAGCTGCCCAGCTGGGGCTCTGTCTTACCTGGTGGTGGAGCCCCACCTCAGAGCCCCTGGGGACAGACACACCTGGGGGAGCAGCCATCACTTATTCCACCCTAGGGCTGGCCCAGCCGTCTAGCCTTAAGCAGGGAGACAGGGCAGCAGAGGACGTGAGCCAGAGCCCTGAGGCCTCCAGCCCCTCAAGAGGCAGAGCAGCAGTTGAATGTAACGCATGGGACAGGTGCTCCCTGTAGGAACAGGACCCTGGCAGCCAGGCATCCTGCCAGCCCTGGGGACGCACCATAAGCACATTCCCAAGCAGGACAGATCAGGGAAAGGAATATATACAATGTTGTTATTTCTTTTGCATTAAAATTTCTCCATTTGTTTTTGATTTTTAAAATTATTATTATTTAAAAGTTTGCAGCAGTTTTCAGCTCCTGCCACCTTCCAAACCTGAAAACTATTCCCAGCAAGCTTAGTTAACATCCAGAAGGGCTCCAGCCCTACATTCATGGGTAGGGTAAAGGTAGGGTGACCATGTACCTCAGCTTACCCGGACAGGTCTAATTCACACCTAGGTTTGAAACATGCAACAATAAATTATACCATGACCCTGGGAAGGACCATCATTTTGTGGGTTCTGGGAAGGTCTTGCTATTTATGCTCTGTACCCCCAACCCCAGCCCTGAAGCTGGGCCTGCTTACTCATCTCTGCACATGGTTGTCCCTGTCCCCAAGTATTTATAGCCCCTGCTGTGCAGCCTTGCTTCATCCTTCAGTTCCAAGAGGGGTTCTATGAGGTAAGACCCATAGCTTTTCTCTGTGCCTTACTTCCCAGGAGCCAGGACAGTGTACAAGACCTAGGCTTCCTCCACAGCAGGTAGCAAAGGCCCTACTGGTTGTAAAACCATTCCTCTCCTTGACCGCCTTAATGCAACCTTGCCAAGTGTGAACCTAATGGACACAACCAAACCAGGCCAGGTAGCACCCCAGACCAAGCACCACACTGCATAGGCAGGAAACCGGTGGGAGGCAGGTTGGGATTCAAAACCAGGCCTGTTGGGAGCAACTGCTAGTTAACAGCTCAATATCTACACTCCTTTCCTTCCCTACAGAATCCTGTTTTATTCTGGGCATCTGTGTTTATAGCTTAAAGGCCATATTTCTTAGCCTCTCTTACAGCTAGTATAATCAAGGAAATAGAATAGGAGTTTTGGGGGAGAGACAAAGCAGATAAACAATACTTTCTCCACTCTTCTGCCCGGGATGCTAATGCAATGTCTAGAGCTTTAGCAGTGATCTTGGATCTCAAGGTAATGGTGAGGTTGGAAGCCCCAGGTGAAGGATAGTGGAGCAGAAAGATGAAAGAGGCCAGTCACTGATGACGCTTGGGAGTCCAGGACTATTGCTTGGCTTTTTGTTTTTTGTTTTTACGCGAGACATAAAGAAATTTTTATCTTGTGTTAAGTGGCTGTTATTTTAATTCTCTGTTACTTCAGCCTAAAGCAATTCCTAGCAGATATAGGAACAACCCTCTTAATAGTTTCAAATATCACTGGCATGGGTTGATCCTCTGCTAGGTTTCTGCCATGTAGGCAAGGTATGAATTGTTAATAAAAGAACTCAATTAATAAAGAGCCAATCTAAAAAACAATACTGTGTGGCCCATAGCTTTTTCTGGCATTTTGACCCTCAGAAGACAAATTAGCACACCAAAGTGCTGAGAGGTGGAAGTAAATGGATGGGGGTCCTGGTAGGGTACCTCCTTCTGTCCCCACTAATGATCCATCCCTACATCACTGATTCTGAGCTTGCCAGGTAGTGAAATTCCTTTAAACAAAAAGCATCCTACCAAGAGTCAGCTAGCAAGGCTGCTTTTTCCACACAGCATTTGGAAACAAGTTGGATGCACCGGGTGTGGAGAAGCCATGATTCCAAGGCCCAACTGTGATTATTTAGGGCCAGATAAGCTGCCACGTGAGGAGATGCAAGGGCTACAAGGCCTTCTGCTTCCATCTTGTTAAAGCCCTAAGTTAAACAGTAAATTTCCTCCAAGCCAAGGCCATCGTGTTTCTGCCTAGGAGCCACGCGTTTTTGTAAAGTGCTTAGTGCCAAGTGGACAGACGTGACTGGGAAAGAGTCCCAGATAAAAGGCCTGTTGATTGATTTATATTTATTTATTTAACTTAGAATTCTTGGGCTTATCGTGCAGAATAACCTAACTCATGACTTGCATATAATTTGGGAGGACGCAGAGGTGGAGACAGGCAGGCGTGGGGAAAGATATCTGAAAAGAATTTGTGGTGGGTTTTTTTTTTTTTAATTTTCCTTTACCAAGTGATTTTAACCAGACTCCAGATGCAGGGCTAGGGAGTGGGTACTTGCTAATTAGAAGGGGTGGGAGGAGGCCAGAGCCAAGGGCAGGATGGGAATGAGGCTCCCTGTTCCAGGCTCTCCCCCAGATGAACCAGTGAAATTAATGTCAGGCTGGCCACATGTGGATTTCAGAGGTGACCTGTGACATCATCCACTCTAGCTCCCAGCTCCCATTTGTAAGCTGCCAACAACCCCTGCAGCTGCCTAGAGAACCTAGTGGGACCTGGGGAGCCCAGGGAGGAACCGCGCAGGGCTCCCTGCATGGTCTGGCTATAGCTTCAGTTACTGCACAAGGGTCTACACCCTGAGTTTTTTCTCCAGAGCCAGCCCAGGGTGCAGAGAGGCTGCCTGTACGGCAAGCCCAGAGCTGTACCAGGCTGATAACACCTCTATGGTGCTTAGTCTCCCTCATAGCACCAGCCAACCTGCTCAGAGCCTCTGAGAGGCAAGCCACAGAGATTGTGCCATACATGTAGATAACATGCTTTGGGGGGAAGTCTGGGTTTTCTCAGATTCCCAAAAGTTTCTGTAGTTCCAAAAGGATTGCTCTTGGGTTTGACAAATATGAGCAAATATTTTTTGAACTCCTATTCTGTGTCAAGTACCGTGTAAACATTATTTTACTTTATCTCAAAACTCTTCTCTGGTTTATTTAGGAAACTATTGAAGCTCAGAAGGGTTAAATAACTTGACCAACGTCACACAGCTGGTATATCGGAACCTCGCTCAGGTCTGGTAGATTTGCCAGCTGCCAGATCTCTTGGCCAGATCTTCTAATTCAGATATGCTATTTGGGGCCCTGGAATGTTGCTCATGTGTCTCCTCCACTCTTGCAGTGACCGGGGAAGTGGTGGTGTCCTGTCCTGGTGGCTGGCATGGGGTTGGGTCACAAGATGATCAGATTGAGACTCTCTTGGCCAAGGCAGCCTGCTCATACCCTAGCAGGCCACAAATCTGGGAAGTACTGACTTTCTAGCCCAACCCAGTAAGGAGCTACTTTGGGGAGGGGGTGAGTGCAAGCAGGCAACATTTTTGAGCTTTGGTATTATGGCACCATGTTGCCCTCAAAAGCCACCATATCCACTGGCCTCATTTTCCTGGAAGAGCTCCTATTTTATTTTTCCCTTTTTCTGGGGGTGTTTTTCTTTGCCAAGAATGGGGTCTTCAGCCTGCATGGATTGGCATCCTGGTCAGTCATACCTCCCTCTTCCCCAACCCCCATATTGTCCTCTGGCAGTTCTGCCAGATCAACAAGGATGCTTTGGGGGTGGGGGTAGCTTGACTAGGAGCCCTATGCCCACGCGGATCCCTTTCATTCCTGAGTGTCCAGCCAGAGCCGCTGTCAGTGCTGGCCCCAAGACCCCACCTCATTAGTTTCCAAGGTCTTTAGAGATGGTAAAGATTGAGTCCCAAGAGAAACAAGCTGTGTGGATAGGCAAGCTGCTCCTGTCCCATTTCCTAGGTGTCCACTTGTGAGGACCACAGTGGACAGGACGTCCAGTACAGCCTGGGGGACTCTCCCTATGAACGATTCTTTCCTCTAGGAGTTCATGGAAGCCCACCTTCCTCTCCCTGGCCCCTGAGAAAAGCCTTATGTGTTATGGAAGATAGAAAGGGCCACAAATCCTTTGACCCTTCTTCAGTAGAGAGTTGGGGGTCTGGTTGCCTTCCTCTCTAGTCTAGCTGGCCTGAGACTGCATTGACCCAAACAGTGATGCTCTCCTGGTACCTTTGAGAGGATAAGCAGCTTCCACTTTAGTCACTGAAGCCCTGTGCTGCCATTGGAGAAACAAGAGACCATGTGGAGAAGCCCTGAGACCTCTGTGGAGAGGGGGAGGAGCCAGCTGGGCCCAGCCTCCCATACATCCCCTCCACTCTGTGAGGCAGGTAACGGTAGCCAGCTCTGACCCTCAAACCAGTCCAGCCCCCGCCAACACCACATGGAGCAAAGCAGCCCAGCCCAGCCCTTTCCAGACCCCTAACCTACAAGGTCAGGAGAGACAATAACACAGTGGTTGCTTTAAGCCACTAGGTTTTAGGGTCATTTGTTACACAACAGCAGAATAGGGACATGGTAATAAAAGTGCCACACCCAGTCTGCAGCCTGGGTAAGCCAAGTGTTTGCTGTGTGACCCCAGCAAGTAGCTTGACCTCTCTGAGTCTCAGCTGCCTCATCTCTCTGATAGAGATAGCTGGCTTTGAGTAGCTTCTGAGTCTGGTGCTATATGCAGTATCCCTAACAGCTCACGGGAATGGTGGGTGAGCTTGTTTCTGGGTGATGATCCTGAAAAGCAAATGGGGCCAGTGCTAAGACCCACTTTGCAGATGAGGAAATTGAGGTTCAGGAGCTAGGGTTTGAATTCAACTCTTCTGTCTCCAAGTCTGATCACTTTGCTCCCCTCTTCTGCTGAAGTCTGGAGTTTCCTTCCCCCAGTTTCACCAGGCCAGTGTTGTAGAGGGCTCTCAACAGGGCATATGCCACCTACTTCCGGAGTGTGAGCTGTCTGGCCCTGCACTCTGTGGGGTCCCCACAAGGGGTGGGGGCTGCTCCCACTGGACCCAACCCCTGGCTTCAGTTTCTATTTCAAACCCTAGGAATTTAAACTTAAAACCACAGAAAGTGCCTCCCTACCCCCGCCCACCCTAGCCAGCTCTTCTTGGTGCCACAGGCCCAGGTGGTCCTTCTGTGGTCACCAGGCTGCAGGTCACTGGGGAAAAGGAGAAGAGAGACACAGAGAACAATTCCAAACTCAGGGGGTTGTCATAAGATCGAATGAAGTCGCAATTATAGAACACCTGCCAAGGACTGCCCACAGCAGCCATGGGACAGGGGTTTCTCAGACCAGCCCTCCTTGCATCCATAGAAGTCTCAGCAAAATGTATAGAGCACCCGGAAGCTCAGAGGGCAGAGACGGAGAGGCTTCATGGTGGAGAGCTTTTGTTTTTGTTTGAAACTTTGTGTCTATTTTTAACAGGGAAAACCATTTGAAAGCTGCATGTTATAAAAAGTGCACATTTAAATCCTCACCTCTCCCCGTCCCCCAGCCCCCAACACACACAGGAAACCAGGTCTCTGAAAGCTCTTCTTACTCTTGCAAACCGAATTCACATGCCAACTCCGTTCCCTGCTCTCTTCATGACACCACAGACAGCAGCACATGGTACGTGCTGTGCTCCAACTTACTTGGATGTTTGGTTTAGTTTGGTTTTTTACTTTAAATGTTTATCTTGGAGATCTGATCACTTCCTCCTTTCGACAGCTGTCTGGTGTCCCACTAAGGGCTGTCCACCTTTGCTTAACCTCTTTGTCGGTGAATGTCTGGTTGTCTCCAGAGAGTAGCTGCCCGCACATCCTTCTGTGATTTCAATCTCTCTGCAGGGTAAACTCCCCCAGGAGGGACTATATGCTTGTCCTCTTGGATGGGGCCACATGGCCCTCCCCAGGAGCAGCACCCATGGACATAGACTGGTGGCTCTTCCATTTGGCCTGACTCATGGGGTCAGGATGGTGGACTCACCTGCCCCTCTTTGTGCCTCGGTCATGCTCTGAGTTCTAAGAACCTGACTCAGGGGCTGCTCTTCTAAACTGCAGAGTGGTGTATGTGGTTTGTGGATCATGGTTCCCCCTGGAGGACATGTGGTCTGAGACCTCACCACCCCACCTCGGCTGGACACAGCCTGATCCTCTCTTCCTCCCATCCTCAGGGACACTGGTCCATGCCCGTGGTCCTCGGTGATCCTGCTATGGGGATGGGCTGTCAACGGCAGTGCCTGTACTACACATGGAGTCTCCAGCCTGGTGGCTTCAGAGCTTCAGAGATTTCTTTTTTTTTTCTTTCTTTTTTTTTTTTTATTAAATCATTTCAGAGATTACTTAATGGCAACTTAGGCTTCCAGAAATGATGTGTCCATAAGGTCCTTGTGACCTAGCCTCCAGAGTCCCAGAACATGTCCACAGCACATGAAGTCCAGCCCAGATTCAAGGAACAGGGAAATAAATTCTTACTTTAGTGGGGGAGTTCCAAAGAACTTGCAGCCTGGTTTAATCCACCTCATCCCCAAGCCTGTGTTCTGGGAACCCCCAGGCTACAACAGTACATGTCAGTTCCCAAGCTAGCAGAACATTCTTTTTTTTTTGAGACAGAGTCTCACTATGTCACCCTGGATAGAGTGCCGTGGCATCACAGCTCACTACAACCTCAAACTCTTGGGCTTAAGCAATTCTCTTGCCTCAGCCTCCCAAGTAGGGGACTACAGGCACCTGCCACAATGCCTGGCTATTTTGGGGTTGTCATTGTTTGGCAGGCCCGAGCTGGATTCGAACCCGCCAGCTCTGGTATATGTAGCTGGCTCCCTAGCTGCTGAGCCACAGGCGGCCAAGCCAGCAGAACGTTCTTTACAAACCTTCCCCGGGCCGTTACCATAACTGCTCAGTGCAAAGTTTCACCTGGCTTACAGGTGACCCCACCTGTGTAGAGGAAGCTCGGGCCTGCTGGGCCCCCTGTGTAGAATTCCAACCTCTCAGAGCTCAGAAGGGCCAGAGGTATCCTGCTCAAACAGTACAGGCCAGGGCAGATTGAAGAAGGAAGAGCCCCAAGGTGTCTAGAAGCCATTCCATTGATTACCTCACCAGCCCAACAGGCTCCAAAGACTGGAGCAGAAAAGGCACTGGAAACTACAGATATGGGTGTGATTCTCTATGACACTAATGGCAGCCATTAGCCACAAATAGCTATTTAAGTTTAAATCAATTAAAAGCAAATAAAATTAAAAATCCAGTTCCTCCATCAGACTAGTCACATCTCTAATGTTCAATAGCCTCATGGGGCTGGGGGGTACTATAACAGGCAGTGGAACTTACAGGACATTTCCATCACTGTAGAAAGTTCTATTGGACCATGCCACCTTAGACAGGGGCTGCATTCCTGCCATTTTCCTGGTGCAGTGATCAGTCCTAAAACGCAGAGAATTATCAGCCCCACTACCTACTCTCAGGGTGCTGGCAGCTTGCTGAGATAGACATACAACTAAACAAGCCATTCATTGCCACTAGAGGTGCCCAGGGACCAGCAGCAAGAATGTAAATGAATGAAGTGAGCCAGGGTAATGCCACAGGGACAAATAGGACTCTGGCAAACTGGAGGGTACATGGTCCATCTAAAAGGAGAAGCCTGTCCTTTTCTCTCCAGAACTTGTTGTTCAAGAAAAGTGTTTTTTTTCTGCCAGGCCATCTGCCTCATCATTATAAGATGGCTGCCACAGATCGAGGCATCACTGCTGGCACCCAAAGCAGGAGGGGATGAGGGACATGGCAGTCTTCCTTCTTAAGCACAATCTCCTTTCTCACAGGAACAGCCTTCCCAGCAGTCCGGAAGTTCTTTCCTGACATCTCACTGGTCACTGAGTCACATGCTTGCCCCTGGACCAATCCCTGTCAAGGGGAAGAGGAAAGCCATGATGGGCTTTGACCAAACACGACTCTCTCATGGGGGCTATGCACATTACCACCCAGACACAGAAAATAGGACTGGGCTTTGGGGAGGAAGACAACATATTTGCCACAGGAGAGCTTGTTTGGATGGCATGGTTTCCTGGAGGAGGTGACAGTTGAGCAGAGGCTCATGAGGAGTAGAAACATTGCAACAACATAGAAGCACTGGGAACAAGAGCAAAGGTCCTGAGGCAGCACACAAGTCCAGCCAAGCACAATCGCATAAAATGTGCTGGGGGCTCTCATACCAAGGGACAGATTTCCTCTCTGCTGCTGAAGTTTGATTTTGCCTGCTCAGCCGCTTTCCTTCTCCTCCCCCGAGAAGGGTTTTACCCTCAGACTTGAGGCACTTATGTAAGAAGGAAGACAAGAGAGGCATTTGGGCAAAAAACGGAGGTCGGGGTTTGAGGGAAGTTTTCCAAGAGAAGAGGAAGCAGCTCAGTGTGAGAGAAGTGTATGTGGGAGAGGAAAAGAACATTTCAAGTGTTGCTATGAATGATGTGTTTGCTTCATTATATTCAAGGGAAAAAAGTCTTGGGATTCATTGTTTGGTTGCTGGACTGTTTCTTGGCTTCAGACACTTCTGAAAGACTGCCTGTGGGTCCCAGCTTCGGTGGGGCTGAGAAGGTCTATAGCTGGGGAGTGGAAAGCAAGAGGAGAAAAAAAATCCAAGAGATACACCAGAGGGATGACATTACACAGTGGCAGCTCAGGGGTGGTGACCTTGCCTTGGCTCACACCTAACTTTTCTCCTTATACAAGTATTTCATTGAATTGTTTCTGTCACCATGACCTCAAGGCATCTATATTTCATTGAATTTTTTATGCATTGTTTTAAAAATCAGAAACTGAAGGCAGAGGTCACTTTTGCCCCAGGCCAACTAGCTCACCAGGGCCTCTGGGGAGCAGGGCCCAGCTGTGCTCCACCTAAGGGGTCCAAGGGTTCCCCTCCCCACAGGCCTGGGTCCCTGTACCTTTGGCAGGTCCCCTCTCACCATGACACCTGGGCTAGCCTCAGGCTAGGGGAGCCATGGCTCTGCGCAGATAAACCCATCCTTGCACAAACCTCTAAGTGCCCACTTCAGGTGAGCAGTGGCTCAGGGCCTCTGGGTCTCCTAGACTTGAAGATCTTACAAACTGGCCAAAGAGAGACATCTCTTCCCAGGGATAAGTGCATCTTCAGGGCACGGGGCTAATTCACACATGTCCTTTCCAAATCTTAGAGCTCATCACTCCCATTTTAAAGATGGGAAAACTGAGCCCAAGGGGGGTTCTCACAGTTAAAAACAGAGAGAGTTTGGACTCAATGAGGGGAACCTCTAAGCACTTCCCACAGCCACCTCAGGGCGTTTTTGTTTTATTGAGACAGAGTCTCACTATGTTGACCTTGGTACTGTGCTGTGGCATCACAGCTCACAGCAACCTCAAACTTTTGGGCTTAAGGGATTCTCTAGCCTCCGCCTCCCAAGTAGCTTGGACTACAGGTGCCTGCCACACACCCAACTATTTCTTTTGTTGTTGCAGTTGTCATTGTTGGTTAGCTGGCCCAGGCCGGGGTTTGAACCCTCCAGCCTCGGTGTATGTGACTAGCGTAACCTCAGGGCATTTTTTGGAGCAGGCTTAGCTGGCTTCTTTCCAAATGCAGAGGTCAAGGTCAGACAAAATTCAGGAAGACTGGGTACCCAGGTATTCAAGAGGCAATGCTGCAGGAGGAGTACTGGCTTCAGGTGGGGACTTAGATCATCCCCTCCCCCCCACTAGCCACTCCTCCTCAAACCCAAGGGTCCTCGCATGGCCACTTCCTGCATTGCCCTTGGTACCAACACTGCCCTCTGGAGCACCCGGGCCTTGCCCTCCCGGGCAGGGCCACACACGACCATCCTAGCCATAGCAGGAAGCCACAGGCTCGTGGGCGTGGGCAGGAGCCACATCTGCACCGGGTAGGGGGTAGATGAGGAGGGGCTGTGGGGGAGAACGCAGAGAAGATTTCTGGCTTTCTGGTTTGTGTGGTACTAAAATTAGCCATTTGTGAATGAGGGAGCCAAAGCTCACACCCTCTCCTCTCAGCACAGGCTGCTTTGAAGCCCCAGGTGTTTGGCTAAAAATTGTATTGAAAGTTTCCACGCTGGTTGGGGTGACTGGAAATGAACCTCTAATACAGGAATTTCTTTCTTTCCTATTGCATGTCATATTCGCTTCTGATCTTGTTTTGACCGATGCTGCGTGCCTCCTCCAGCTTGTCTGATGGGTGGGATGTGAATGTGGGTATGGGGCTGTGAAATTGCATTTGCCTGTGTGTGTTGGGGGAGGGAGGAGGAGGGAGAGGGAGGGAGAGGGGCAGAGGAAGGGAAAAAGAACAGAGAGACAAAAACAGTGACAGATACAGAAAGAGTCAGGAAACCATTAGCTCCTTGAGAATAAGACTGGCTTTTACCGCACCATGTCCCCAGCCCAAGGGCCAGGGGTTAGGCATCTTGGTGACATGAAAACTGAGTCCCAACTGTGCTTAGCCATCCATGACTTCACAGTGAGGAGTCTTCTGGTGTCTGAGCTGGGAGATGCCTGTGATGTGGGATAACAGGGATCCCAGGGATGGGAAGGGGACATCTGCACTCTGAGGCAACTTTTTGTGAGGATCAAGTGACCTCATGCAAGCAAACCCCAAGTTGGCACCTCTGGCCTAATGAATCCAGGACCCCTTGGCTTCTCCACTTAGATTTCCCCAAATTCAATGTCCCATACCAAATAAACTTGATGTTTTCTCCCTGGAAAGAAGCCCATTCCTCTTCCCCCTCTACAAATGGCACCCGTGGCTTGGTGCCTGTGGCTCAACGGGCTAAGGCACCAGCCATGTACACCTGAGCTGGTGGGTTCATATCCAGCCCAGGCCACCAAACAACAATGACGGCTGCAACCAAAAAATAGCTGGGCGTTGTGGCGGGCGCCTGCAGTCCCAGCTACTTGGGAGGTGAAGGCAAGAGACTTGCTTGAGCCCAGGAATTGGAGGTTGCTGTGAGTTGCAATGCCACGGCACTCTATGCAGGGTGACAGCTTGAGGCTCTATCTCAAAAAAAAAAAAAAAATCATATTCTTCCAAATGGCACCTGCCCCCACCAGCCACTCAGGTTAGAAACCCAAGACTCAACCCTGGGTCCCATTGGAACCCTGACAGATCCTCCAAATCTCTGCTCCTGCCCAGCCTCTCAGCCCCAACTGCCCATAGGAGCCATGAAACCTCAGTAACCTGAAAACCCAGGGACTCCTTTTTAAATCCGTAAAATAAAACACATAGGATTGCACAGGAAACCAGCTATGTTGAAATACAGTTATCAAAATATTTAAAGAGCAAATTTGTAATCTGGTAATTTATGTGCTTTTTGTGAATGCATTAAATAACAAGATTCAATAACAAGCTCTAGTGATGGGGCCAACAGCTGTCGTTATTTCAAAGTCGTGATGAGCATAAGCAGCGCTCATTGTGCGTTACCTGTGACAGCTGCAATGAGAGATGCAGAACCCGTGTTCTGCTGGTGAACAAGCCCTGGTGCTGCCCAGTGCCCCTGTGGTTTGTTGCCTGCATCCATAGCGAAAGGAAATGCTATCTTCCAAGGAGGGGTTAGGAAACATAAAGATGTCATTTTTCGACTCGGAATCTGTAGCTCAAGCAGCTAAGGCACCAGTCACATTTATCAGAGCTGGCGGGTTTGAATCCAACCCGGGCCTGCCAAACAACAATGACAACTACAACCAAAAAATAGCCAGGCGTTGTGGCAGGCACCTATGGTCCCAGCTACTTGGGAAGCTGAGGCAAGAAAATCGCTTAAGCCCAGGAGTTGGAGGTAGCTGTGAGCTGTGATGCCATGGCACTCTACCTAGGGTGACATCTTGAGTCTCTGTCTCGAAAAAAAAGTCATTTTTTCAGTCAAAATTCACAGACACCCCTCCCCTGAGTTCTTTATTCACAGATCCACGTGAAGTACCACTGATGGGAGAGATCTTTCTGGAACACAAATTGGAAGGTCACTGCTGCTAGACCTTCCCATTAGAAGCTTCTAGAATTAACTGAAAACAACTCCCTGCCTATTGGGCTCAGCTCCATTTGGCCCCTTCCAGAACCTTCTTCCTCTCTATATCTGGCCACATGGCCCCTGGTGTGTGTTCCCCCCACGCCCTCCCTCTTCCCTCTCCTACTTTTTGCTCCTGGCTGCATTTTCTTATTGTCTCTCATCCTGCAGATAATAGAGTGATGTCCTAACCCCCAACACCTGTGCCTATAACCTCATTTGGAAATACAGATGTAATCAGATTGAGATGAGGTCAGACAGGGTGAGGGTGGACCCTGATCCAAACAGCAAGAGAAAGAGAAAGATGTGGACAGAGACTCAGAGGAGGCCAGCTGAAGGGGGAGGCAGCGAGGCAAGTGATGCGGCCACAAGCCAAGAAACCCTGGGATCCTCCCCTAGAGGCTTCAGAGGGCATGAGGCCCTCCCAACACCTTGATCTCAGCCTTCTGGCCTCTGGGACTCTGAGAAAATACATTTCTGTTGATTTAAATTACCTCGTTTTTAGTGATTTGTTTCAGTAGCCGTGAAAAACTCATATACACCCAAACTAGAATTTAAACTCCAAGGGAGCAGTGACCCTGCCTTCTTAGTCACTACTGTACATGCCTGGTGCACAGTAGGTGCTTAATAAGTGTTGTTGGAGGAACGGATGTGTTCTCCAACACATAAGCCTCCGCCCTGGTGGGAGGCATTGTTTCCTCTTCCTGGGCTTCAGTGCTGACCACCACCAGCTGCTCCATCCCCCTCATGGCTCCAGTCTGCAGTCAGGATTGGCCCAGCCGCTCCCCTCCTTGTCAGGACCCCTCCTGAATCTCCTTCACCATACCCAACAGAGCCTGGAGCATGGAGTAAGAAGTGCTTGATCAAGGAATTTTTTGTTTGCTTTCTATATATTTTTTAAAGACCCAGTCTCATTCTGTCATCCAGCCTGGAGTGCAGTGGCAGGATCATAGTTCACTGCAACCTCGATCTCCTGAGTGCAAGTGACCCTCCCACCTCAGTTTCCCAAGTAGCTAGGACTATGGATGTGAGCCACGGGCCCTGCTCAAGGAACATTACAGAGACAAGGTCCAGGGCCGGGCAGACAACAGGGCCGAGGTATCCAGCGCCGCCTCACAGTATGGAGAAGATCAAGGAATAGTGTGGGGAAAGGAAGCTAGCAGCAAGCCAAGGCCTCTTGTGGGCATGCTTTAGACTCAGAGCCTGGTGAGGACTGAGGGCCTCATGCCAGCGGTCCCTTTGGCCACCTCACCTCAGATGGCCCTGAACTTGAGCATGGTGGGGAAGGTGCCCAGGCCCCCAAAGCAACCAGGAACATAGACCCTCAAACAAAACTGGAGCTGGGAGGCCTGACACAAACTCAGCCCTAAAAAACCCATCTTTCCCTGTCCTTGGAGACACTGACAGCTTAAAATTCACAGCCACAAGGATGCACACATTTGCCATTTGCCCTGGATGAGGGTGAGGGAAGTTATGCTGCAAACAGGAGTCAACTGAGAACAGCTCCTGCTGGTCCTGGCTCTCTATGAGCGAGGGCGGGAGACCCACTGTGGGATCCTTCTGCTGCATTCATCCCTCCTGGGGATGAACAGGAAACCGCAAGCTAGGGGCAGCACCAGCCCAGCTACGGTTGGGGTCCTGACAGAAAGGGATGGGACCTACCACCCAGGGATCCGGGCAGGACCAATGTCCTGCTGCATCTTGGACCACAGTGAGGGAGCAGAATGGCCAGCTGAGACCCAGGGGCTTCGAATGGAAATGTGATTTCTTACCTCTCTACCACCACCAAAGGGGCTCTTAGTGGTACAGAGAGGGAGGGTATGGGGAAAGGGTGTGCACGACACCCACAAACCTAGAGAAGAAGCTAACTCGAGATACAAATGTTGGGGAAATCAGCTTGACTTACTGATCTGGGAAGGAACACACTAAATATCTCTGTTAATCTGGCACCGTGCTGCTCATACTTTATTATTATTGTTATCAGCCTCCAGAATTTATGGTGTTGTCTGCTTGAATTACTATCAACTGCTATATTTTCCAAGGGATTTTCTTCTCTTTTTCGTTCTTTCGTTCTTTTCCCCACCTGGCTTTGTGTGTGTTTGTGCATCAGTTTCAGCTAATGAATTTCTGCTGAGAAGACTTCCAGTACCCTCTAGTGGTAGGCAGGGCTCCAGTGGGCTCTGTGTGTGCCTGTGCACATGTGTGCTCGGGTATGTGTGCATGTACACTTCGTGTGTGCACGTAGGTGTCTGTCTGTGCACACTAGAGTGTCTGTGCCTGCTGGAGTGTGAGGTGTCAGTTTGTGGTGGAGTACAGATGGGTGCCAGGCCCTCACTGTGATCACTTCCCCCCACCCTACCCACTGGTGGCCTTGCTTCCTCCAGGCTGTGCCTGCCAGCTGCTCCCACGGCATCCTACACTCTTTATATCCCCCCAAAAGGCCGGCTGCCAGCTCACCAGACCCCAGGTTCACTGACCCACCTTTCAGCCAAAGTCACAGAGAGGTGCAACAGAGACTCCTTCTCCTGACCTAGAATTCTGCAATCCTTGGTGATATAAAATCCCCAGGACTAAGCTGTTCCCCACTGTGCGGAGAAGTGGCCCAGACCTGGTCACCTCACAGGCAGCAACTTTGTGCACCAGCTTGCTGGAGCAAAGCAGGGTTGATCTGCCTTCCACAAAATGACAGAGAGCCAAGGGCAGGCTCTTCGTGGCTTCTCCTCCCTGCTCCCAGGTGACCTGGGCACCCTGGGGCCAGGAGATGCCCGCCTCTAAAAGTCATCCTGACAAAACTGAGCATCCTCTTCCCTGGCCCAGGGTGGCCTGTGTAGAGGAGAAATTCATCTCCAGGAGCCCTGTGGATGCTGAATTCTCCCACAAGAGGGACTTTGGGAGAGAGTCCCAGGCCCTGGCCTGGCTCTGCCACTCATGACCATTGTGCACATGAGCAGGTGGCTCAGGTCCCTGAGCCTCAAGGTTTCCAACTATAAAATGGGCAAAGATCCACAAAATTGAAAAACAACACTGCATGTGAAGTAACATACTTGCGCAATGACTTGTGGTTACACTCATAGTGTAACTAAACTAAATTCCTATAGTGGAAAAAATGAATAATGCATTGAGGGTGTGACTATTCCTCAGGAAGGAAAGAAGGGAAGGATTGGGGTAGGCCACATGGAGGGGGGGTTTCAAGAGCACCTGTCCTGTCTAAGTTACCTGCCTAGGCAGTGCTGGGATACTGTTGGGGGTCCCAGGTTCATTCTGCTGCTCTGTGGAGTTCTGTGTGTCAGGTATGTTTCATGAGCAGATACAGCAATGAAAGAGGTGTGGGACATCAGGCCCCCCTGGGCTGGGGGAGGATGCACTCCAGTCATCGAGCCCAATGCCTCCTCGGCCGATGCTTGTTCCACCCCATCCGTGCCACCTGCTGCCTGGCCCACCTCTGGTCCTGGGTCTTGGTCCCCATGAAGGCCCAACTTCACAGAACCCCAGGAGAGCCCCATGATCAGTCAGTCTCACAAGTGGGTTTACTTCCACTTGAGGGCTGCACATTTTAACAACTGCCTACTGCAACTGCGAGACCTCAGCCAAAAGAACTCAATCGTGGCTTGGACTAACACACGTTTCCCAACATACAAGGTGCAAGGTGATGCACACACTTTTTAAAATAACATCATACATAAATAAGAATATGTATATGTAATACATATAAATAATATGTAACCACATATCCATATATTACATGCCATATATATTATAATATAATAATATAAAGTGTATTGGAGACATTTATTTTTGTGTTATCATCTATTTTTGGCAAGCAATGCTGGTGGCCCATAAATCATGACTATAAAGTTTCCTTTTATAATCAGTTTGTTTATATGGGGAAAACAAAGTGATTTGACTTTAAGAAAGATGAAGGTAGAGTTGAGATGGCACACCGTGCCAGTCAAGGACCTTGCACATAGCCAGGGGTCTGAGTGGGCCAATGCCCAGCTGTGCCTACTTTTGGCCACATGCCTGGTGCTGGCACGGCCAGCCAGAAGACCTGGCGCCTTTTTCTACACACAATGGGAGCACCTGCTCACTAAAACGTATGAGGTAGAATCGGAAGTCTGGAAAAGAGAGTGACAGCAGGTCACCCCCTTTCTCCTATGGCCCAGAGCAACCTATCTCTTTCCCATCCCTTCCTCCAGGACCCAGGTCTGACCCCACCTCACTGTGCCCATGCCTCTGTGCTGGTCCCAACTTTCCCACTCACTGGCTGTGTGACCTCAGGCAAGTACCTGTCCTCTTCTGGACCAAAGTTTCTCCACTTAAAGAATCAAAGGGTGGGAGCTGAAGATTCCTAATGTTTTCTGAAACAAACTCCAGCACAGACAGTCTGAGATTCTCTTGCCAGGTCGCTCTGCCTCTAAAGCAATGGCTTCTACCTGAAACACATCAGCAGAAAACAATTTCTACCTGAAGCTGATGGATTTATGCCTCTCTCATCAGCCTCAGCCCAATCAACCTGTCCTAACCTTCTGACAGAGCCAGCACTGCCTTCTAGGGTCCCTGCTGGCCCTGGTACAGAGCACACAGGGGGTATTGAGAGCAGGACTGTCCCAGGGACCCCAGAGCCATGGCCTGCACTTAGACCTCAGGGCTCTGGGTGCTCATGGGTGGCACATGGGGTTGGGAGGGATCCAGAGGCCCCTAGGATCCAGGCCAACTCTGCTGTACTATTGGGGGCCTATGGCCTACAACTGAGACAGGAAGTTCAGAGACACACAGGAAGCCACAGGCAGGGCCTGGAGAAATGTCCAGGTGCCCTGATAGGCACCACAGTGGGAGAGACAGGGATCAAGCCGAGCCCCAGGCTCCCAGGCAGGTGGGGGGGGGCTGCACCCTCCTTCCCTCCTTGACACCTCCTTCCCCTCCACTCAGCAGTCTCTGCTTCAGGGAGGTACCACCGTGGGTAAGCAAGGTGGTGGTGACCTCTGATACCAGAGTACCTCCCAGCCCCTCTGGGAGGCCCCCTCCTCACTGGCCTACAAGACCACTGTTCTCCTTGGACCTTGGGGCTAGGGTTCTGCCAGCCTGACCCACCCAGCCACTGCCAGCTCACTCACTGCCTGAGGTATCTGGGAAAGTTCCTCTGTGGAGCTCAGGCTATTGCTAACTTTGTCTCTCTGGGGCCAGATGTTCACCAACACAACTCACGTCCTCCGTGAGGTGTTTGGAGTATGGGCACTCTCGTATCCCCAACTTACGAAAGAGGAAACTGAGGTACAGAGAGGAAGGGGCTCCCAATGCCAAGAACTCTGCCACTGGGATTTGAGACAAGGCCCACTTGCCCCTGAGGCATTACTCCCCCACCCCCACCCCCAGACAGGTCCACACAGACAGATGAGGGCCACACAGATGCCCCAAGAGTAGTGCTCAAGGTTCAGCAAGCCCTGAATCACCTGCAAATACTGCAGTCAGGAGCAGTGGGTTTTAACACGACCTTTGGGGGACTTTAGAGAGGTGAAGGAGTTGGGGTTCCCAACAAGCCCCATGAAATGTTACCCTTCACCTCCCCCAGCATCTTCCCCCATACCTGGCAGAGCTTCCAGTTCCCATGGAGGGAAGGGATGGGGACACTGCCCACCCCCCAGCACGGCAGGAGTGACCAGATGAGGGGTACAACTTGCCCATTGCCCATCGCTGGCAGGCCTTGGAACTTTGAGGTGCCGATGCCACCCAGATGCCCATCATTCCCTCCTGTAGGACTAGCTACAGGCCCCCTTGAGGCTGAGCCCACCTCTGCTCAGGCACACCCTTGCCCCCCACCTTGGTCTGGGATATAAATTAAAATTCAATTTCATTAAAGGCAGTGAGCAATCAATCCCTGGCTCTAGCTAACCATGCTGGGCAGGGGGCCTCCGCTGCCTCCATGGCTATAATTCACTCGGCCTCCCCTGCTCTTGTTAGCAAACTGCTAGAGCTGCACTTTCCGCCCAAATTTATGGTGCTGGCAGCGTCTGGGGCCTGAGTTACAGCTGCAGGTTTGATCGGGGACTGCATTATTCTGCATCTAATCCTCGCGCTTGACAGCCAGGGAAAGGCCTGTTGTTTTCCAGAGCTGGGAATTGTCCTCTGGTTGGCCAGGCTGGGAGGGAGTCTGGGGGTCCTGAGCCCAGGCTCTGAGCCACCCACACCCAGGCAAGACACCACAATTGGAGAACACAACCCACATCTGGCAAACACTCCCATTTAATCCTATAAAGGAGGGAGAGCAGGAATCCCATCTCACAGATCAACAAACTGAGGCACAGAGAAGTCATCTGAGGACTCAGGGAGTTGACTCTAAGACTCTGCACCTTAGAAATACTCCCCCAGGGGGCACAACTGTGCAAAGTCAGAGAAAAAGAACAAAGAACCATCAACAAGCTACAGAGCACATGGATAAAAGGCCCATGGAATTCTGGGCTTGTGGAAAAGAGCAGGGCAGCCCCATGAGAGGCCCGAGGGAGAAGCAAAATGTAAGACAGTGTGAGTGATCCATGCAGGAAGCACATGTGCATAACTGTGCAGGCCCTTGCATGCACAGAAAAGTCTGGAAATGTAGATTCCACAGTTACCTCTGGGAACCATAAAGAATATTTTGTAAGTCCCGTATTTCCCGCCACAGGGCATCTGGAAGTTTCCACACCCCCATCTGGGCCTCAGATGTTTTACTGCTGGTCCAAAGAGGAGGTTCTGGTGTCCTTGCTCCCAACTCTCACCTACATGCAGGGTCTGACCTGCTGGCACCCGGGGTGCCTCCCACAAGGGTTGGGGCAACCAGCCTAGGCTCCCTGACCTCTGGCCTCTTTAGCACCTTTGGAGCAGAGGGTGCTGTCTCAGGCTGCTGTGGAGCAGCAGAATGTGGGGATTGGTCAGGAGGGAAGGAGGGTGAGGACAGGAGAAGCTGGGACTTGTCCAAAGTGCACCCTGAAGCAGCATCTCTGACCTCCTCTGAAGTGCTATGGATGCTGATTCATTTCTGGCCCAGCTGGGCCTCCACCAAATGGGCTGGTGACCGAGCAGCAACTACCTGCCCCTGCAGGGATCAATAAAAAGCAGTTCCGGGTGGCGCCTGTGGCTCAGCGAGCAGGGCGCCGGCCCCATATACCAAAGGTGGCGGGTTCAAACCTGGCCTCTGCCAAACTGCAAAACAAAAAAATAGGCGGGCGCCTGTAGTCCCAGCTACTCGGGAGGCTGAGGCAAGAGAATCACCTAAGCCCAGGTTGGAGGTGTTGGAGGTTGCTGTGAGCTGTGTGATGCCATGGCACTCTACAGAGGGCAATAAAGTGAGACTCTGTCTCTACAAAAAAGAAAAAGAAAAAATAAATAGAAGGCAGTTCCCTCCCTTTTGGAATTTTTCCTTTTTGAGTACCAGTATTGATTATAGCTTCCTATATATCCCTAAGGGCTATAAGCAATTTCCAGACACCGTCTCTGCCTTCCAGGAACTCAGGCTCAGAGGAGAAGCAGAACCACTAGGCATGGAAGTCAGAGGAGGACCCAGGGGATCTCATGCCTGGTGGGGCAGCTGCCCAGCTCAGGAGACTGCCGGGCAGGGGCTGCTGGGGGAGGGCCTCATCTGCCTCCTGTCCTGAGGTATCTCATGGCTACTTTCTCCCCCTCATTGCCTCTACCCTCCACCACTAGCCTGGCCACCATCACCTCCCGTGAGGTACCTCTTGTCCACTCCAATTCCCTCCAACCCACTCTCCTCCCTGAACCCAGAGGGGTCTTTCCACATGTAATGTGACCTGGTCACTCTCGGGCACAAACCCTCCAGGACTCTCTGCCCTCAGGACAGCATCTGCCCTCCATAGCCTGGTTTCCAACACTCTGCACAGTCTGGCCTCTGCTTCCTGCACTGGCTTTTTCACCTTATCCCTACATACAGGCATGCAGGCACCCGTGTACACTCACAGGTACACACTCATGCACAGACACATATACATGTGCTAGCAATATACATGTGTGCAGCACATAGGCACACAGCCACATACATGCACGTACACACTCACACAGACACACATGCATGTGTACAAACCTGTGCATGTGCAAACACACTCAAGTCACACACAGGTGCACTCACACTCCCATGCTCCAGCTATGGTGGATTCTACCTGTCCTCTTCCCTGCCTTTGCATGGGCTGTTACCCTCCTGTGTCTGGCTACTTCCTATACCTTCAAAACTTGGTTGTAGTGGAGGCTGCCTGGAACACCTGCCCCAGGTTCCCTCTCCTGAACACACAGGTGGTTTATATTTCCTGCCCCCTTGAAGTTGGGCTGTGCTTTGTGGCCAGCAGTGGCCAAGGGACCATGTCACCCCCCAGACTGAGCAAGGAATAGACTGTGTTAGACCCTCCAGTGCTGTCTCCCCCTTCACAGACCAGCACTTGCTGAGAGAAGGTGCCAAAGATTCAAGGACAACTTCCCTGGAGAGCCTCAGGCACCCACAGCCAACCTGTGTGACCTAGGAATGAAACTTTGTTGTCCTGAGCAACTGGGAGTTGAGAGTATTTGCTACACAGCGTAACTGTAATGTAACCTATCACACACATCAACCAGGTGGGGTTTCCTCCTACGAGTGTCTCCGAATTGCCGTCTCTCCCACCCCACCACAAACAGCCCCAAACTTCCCAGCCTACCACCTTAGGACTGCCAGGCATGCATCTGTACCCCGAGACATTACACTCACTAAAGGAAGGAGCTGCCTCGCTGGGTTTAATTCCTGCTGCAGGGCCCAGCAGAAAATAGGGGCTCTGCAGGTGACTGTGGAGTGAATGCGTGAATTAACTAAGAGATGGAAACAGAGCTGGACTTTGAACGATGGGCAGCCGTCAGACAGGAGAGGGTGAAGGGCGTGTTCCACATGGAGGCCCCCTGATTGGCAAAGGCACAGAGGCAGAAAAATGTCGAAGAATGAGGGTGCTGGAGCCCGGCTGGGTGGGGAGTGGCAAGAGGTAATCTGGGAGATTCAGAGTGAAAGTCTACCGGTGAGGACAACCCCAAAAACTTATCCCCAGATTGAAGTTCAGGACCCAAGTAACCCCGCTGGCAGGGCACATCCACGACCAGCTGGGGAGCAGGCCAGGCTCAGCTCCACCAGACAGTTCCCGGTCCCATCCTTCCCCACTGGGCCCTGGCCCCTGCCTGGTGATATCCTTCCCAGTCCCGTGTGCCCTTTGGTGGGAGGGGAATGGCAGCCACTCACCGGGAGCAACCCCTAGAGGGACAGAACTTTCCCTTGCTTGCCCACTTGGCTTCTTTGTGAATTGAAATGTATTTTTTTCTCTTTCCTAATTAACTCCCTGCCACCATGCCAGCAGTAAAGCCTGATTTATCTCTGGTTTTCTGCATTGAGGGGACAGGCTATTTAATCTCAGCTGCGTGGACTCCAACACACTGTCTCAATG
The DNA here is from genome assembly GCA_963573935.1 of Arctocebus calabarensis. Taxonomy (NCBI): domain Eukaryota; kingdom Metazoa; phylum Chordata; class Mammalia; order Primates; family Lorisidae; genus Arctocebus; species Arctocebus calabarensis. Next base: position 17,052 of record CAUYON010102631.1, on the reverse strand, counting down.
AAATGCATATCCCTCATCCTGTTAGCATCCTGCCAGGACTCCTCCATCTTCCCGCTGTCCACGGGCTGGGCCGACCCAGGCTGCTACTGCTATAAATCACACAGGCTCTCTTATGATAATACTCTGTGCCCCTTGGCCACACGTGTCAGCGTGGCCTGGGACTCTACCAAGCCAGTCCACTGCTCCCTTCCATGGGCAGAACAGGCCTCAGGAGGGGTTCGGCTACCTCTTCCACTGGGAAGCCAGAAAATGGACCTTCATGAGCACTTGTGGCTGACAATCTTGGTGCTCTGCCCATGTCCCCTCCGCCACACCCACAGGTCACCTGAAAGAGTCCCCACACTACGCTTCTGGGGTATCATCTGACCAGGAGCACACTCAGCCCATTTGCAGAGCAGGCCAGAGTGCCAGGCAGGGGCAAGAACAGAGTGAGCTGATAAATGGGAAAAGAAAAAGTCTGACGTGTAACATCCACCCATATCTGTGATGCATATACCCTCACCATGGCTGATTCCAAGCTGGCAAGATGATGCTACTGAATGCAAGGTTGGGAAGACTGTGTAGGCTGATGGAAACCAGGTTGTGGAGGACAGATTCTGTCCTGGGTGCACAGGAACCTTGGAGGGTTTATGCCAGAGAGTGGCCAGGTCACAGTTACATGTGGAAAGATCCCTCTGGGTACAGAGAGGAGATAGGTTGGAGGGAGCTGGAGTAGACAGGAGGCCCTGGCTGTACCTTGTGAAGGTAATGGTGGCCAGGCCATGGGGGGAGGGTGGAGGCTATGATGGGAAGAAAGTGACCTTGGGATACCTCAGGGCAGGAGGCTGAATGGGGCCCTCCCCCAGCACACTGCCAGACGGGAGAGAGTAGCCAAGTGTCCTAGCTCCTCACCCCTCATGGGGACAATTCTGAGGCATATTCCACACAGTCTCTAGGAGGATTGCCAGAAGGACTGAGTCCCAGGTCGCATTGTGTCCTAACCAACAGTAAGTGTGAACATGATCTTATTTGGATGTGATGAGTTAAGATGAGGTCACACTGGAGAGGGGAGGACTCTGATCCAACGATGAGTGTCCATACAAGAAGGAAACTTGGACACAGAGGGGAGAACACCACATGAAGACGCAGGGACCTGCTCACTCATGGGGGAGACAGCCATGTGATTATAGGGGCAGAGATTGGAGGGACACATCTGTAAGCTAAGGAGTACTGTGGAACAAAGCAGCCCCCAGAAGAGAAGGACCATCCTCTGGAGGGTTTGGAGGGACCAGGGCTGACACTTTGATTTGGGGCTTCTTGTCTCTAGAACTGTGAAAAAATAAACTTTCATTGTTTTCAGCCACCTGGTTTGTGATTTGTTACAGCAGCAGAGGGAAACTCATACACCCTCATATAATACTTTAAACGTCACACCTTCTGTTGGCTTCCTCACTGGCCTGGCTCAGTTCTATGTCTTCATGGTATCCCTGGGGTCACTTCCCAAATAAACTACCTGCACCCTGTGTCCTTACCCAAGAGTTGAGGAGCACATTGAACTCAGAATCTGAAAATCCTGCTTCAAACCCTGCCCTGCCTTGTCCAGGCACCACAGGCAGATCCCCCCACCCCACTGCATCCCTACCACTTCCATAAGCAGGACAACAATGACCTCATCATTGGGAGGTTGAGAGTGGAGGTGCCTTGCTGTTAAGTGACAAAACCCCAACCCTCCCATTTTCTGTGATCCTCTGAGTCCTGGAGCATGTGCTCCCAGATCTCTACCCATCATCATCACTGACCTGCCCTTGACCTTTAATGGTCTATGGAGGTTTGACCCTCCTTGCCACGCCTCCCTTTCTGCAGCAGGGGAGGACAGGGTCCCTCTCTGCCTGCTGGCCCTCTCCCCAATGAAGAAAGTGAGTTCCCATCCTCACAGAGGCCAGGGGGTTAAGTGTGAAGGCTCAGCTCACCCCTCCCATCCATAGTCGAAAAGGCTGCCCACCTCCCACAAACCTCCTTCCTGAGTTTTCCATGATGCCCAACTCTTCTCCTAGTTATAGGGAGTTTTTGTTTCCTCAAGGGACCCCTTTACTGCTCCCCATGGTTTGGGGAGCCAAGGTGTAGCCAAGAACAGTTGTGAATGACAATAGCACCTAACCACATCCCACAACATATGAGTTCCAGTTCTCATGAGAGCACAAACTTGCCAACTGAGTTTTCAATGGTTGAGGCTAGGCATGATCAGCCTTGCGGGAAGAAAGCCCTGGCTGCTCTCTCAGAGGGTGTTGCCCTAGTCTGGCCTCTTGCAAAGATAAAGAAGGTCACCCCAGATGAGCTTGTGAACAGCATCTCCCAGCCTCAGTCCTTACCACACATCCTTCCATTCAACCCATGACATCCCCTAAAAACATCTCTGTGCCAGACCTCACATTGGCAATGAATAATCAGATTCCCCTCCCCCCCCAGTGGATACAACCTAATGGGAGGATAACAAGGAAGCCCAATTTCCATGCAAGAACAAAACCAGCTCTGGAACAAAGGCACAAGTCATCTGTCCCAGACCTTTAAGGATAGGGTAAGGAAACCAATGCCCACAGGTGGAGAAAAGGGGACATTTGGGCTGGGTATCAAAGGGTGCATAGGAACCTGACAGGTAGAAGAGGAGGAGAATAGAAGGGCACACTCCTGTTCTGGAGAGAGCAGGAACACAGCCTGAAGCATGAACAGCTTGCAAGGCAATCTTTTTTTTTTTTTGGTCTGTTTCAGAAATTGTGTGCAGGGTAGGACCATCTTGACCAAAGCTTGCTGTTACCATGGCACCAGCGCTGCATCTAGCATCATGTGAACATCCTCCTCTGACTGCAAACAGATGAGTGGATTTCTTTTCCAGAAGAAGGAATGTACAAGCTCTATTTCATGATGACAATCACCCAAATATTTCTTGAAAATTTATAAGTTAAGTCCCCAGATGCATTTTTTTACTGAAGACTTTGGCCATATGCCTCATAGCCTAATAGCCTAGTATTCTCTCTGTCCTTACTCGGCCAGTCTCTGGCCATGGGCCCCAGAGTAAGCATCAGCGTAAGTCCCCACACATGTTGAATGAGGCGATCACACTTGAACAAGGGTATTTTTCAAACTTGTGTGGGTCTAAGAATTATCAGGAAAGCCCTTAAGATGTGGGTTCTTGAACTCTACTTCCAGATGTTGTGACTCTAGGAGTCTGAGTGAGACCTGAGAGTCTGCATTTCCTATAAGTGCCCAGGTATTGCTTCTGGTTTACAGAGTACTCTAGACTCCAGCCCTAGACTCCTTCAGGATATTCTCCAAACCCTTTACTGGACAGAAATTTCTCTAACCTCTTCCTAGGGCATCAAGCCAACTGTATGAGGCAGGAGTGGCTGGAGCTCCAGAGAGAGCTTGGACAACATTCTCAAGGCACCAGAAGACAGAGCTGAGTGGCACACCACCAGAGCCACCATGGTGTGGCAGTATTGCTGCCATAAGGATGATGCACAGGCTGATACAACACATGCATCAGGGTGCTGACCAAGGGCCTGGGGTCAGGGGGTCTTCTTGGGGAGATGGTGACAGCCTAAGTGTCAGAGGGCGAGGCTTATGTAGAAGCCCTGAAGCAGCTGAGGGACTGGACAGGGACAGCAGCATGGGAGCCAGTGGTGGATAGGAGTCATGGTCCGACTGTGAAGGTAGCAATTGGGTCTAAGGACCAAGTTAGGATTTTGGTCCTGTCCACCAATTCCAAAGTGCAGAACAGCTCAAACCAAACCAATGCATCTGGGGATCTACTTTCACAGCCTCACCTTGGACCATGACTCCTCGGACCACTGGTCAGAGCCCTGATGCATGTGTTGTATCAGCCTGTGCATCATCCTCATGGCAGCAACACTGCCACACCATGGTGGCCCTGGTGGTGTGCCACTCAGCTCTGCCTTCTGGAACCACCTGCCATGAGCATGCCAAGGAACAGGGCCTGGCTGTTCTGCCCTATCCCGGACTTCGCTAGAGCTCTCCTTGTATCTGGGGGGACTTTCTCAGGGCTCCTTCCCCTTCTCCTTCTGCAGGTACCAGCCCTGCATTATAGCCAAAAGGTACTCCCGCCCCACCCCCACCCCCTGTATCTTGCACAGTTGTTGCCTTTAATGGCCATCTCACACACCTACTTCTTTCTCGGCATGTGCTTCCCAGACAACCAAACTGACACAGGTTATCAAATTAGTAACTCTCTGATAAGTTTCCTGAAATCGACCCCCTCTGCAAGGACAAGCCCTTCTTACTCGTGGCTGAATTCCCAGCACCTCACATAGAGCTCCATCTGCCACATTATTCAACAAGTTAATCAAGGACACCTCAGGGCAATAGACCCTGGGCCTCCAGGCTTTGAATGGACTCAGAAGGGTAGGTACTGTACCGGTTGCTGACTCCACCACTTATAGGATGGATGAACTTGGACAAGTTTGTGAACACTCCAAATCTGTTTTTCATCTATAAACGGAGGATAATACTGATCTTGTAGGGTTGTTGTAAAGATTCAAAAATGTGTATAAAGTACTTAGCATGTGGTGAATGCCCAAAACTCATGAGACATTAAAAATAGTAACTGGGCTGGGCACTCGGCTTTGTGTGTTTTGTTTTATTTTATTTTATTTTATTTTATTTTTTGAGACTGAGTCTCACTTTGTCACCCTCGGTAGAATGCCATGGTGTCATAGCTCATAGCAGCTTCAAACTCTTGGGCTCAAGTGATGCTCTTGCCTCAGACTCCCAAGTAGCTGGGACTACAGGCACCTGCCACAACGCCCAGCTATTTTTAGAGACGAGGTCTCACTCTTGCTCAGGCTGGTCTCAAACCCGTGAGCTCAGGCAGGCAATCTACCTGCCTCGGCTTCCCAGAGTGCTAGGATTAAAGGCATGAGCTACCACACCCAGATTTATGTATTTTATTTTTGATTGCAGTGTAATTTATACACAGAAGACTCAAGTCTCTTGGACACACAACTCTATATAGGAGTGGTTACAGTAATACAACCGCTGCCTCCATCCAGATACAGAAGAGTTCTGTCACCCCCAGAAGACAGTGTACCCTCCCCACCTCCAGCAGGCATCTGTTGTTTTTTCCAGATATCATATAAATGGAATCATACGTATAGTACCCACCCTTCTGAGCTGGACCAACCCATGTTTTGTGTGCCGCTTGTTTGTTCCTTCTTGTTGCTGAGTAGTATTCCCCTGAATGGGTGTTCAGGCATTCACTAGTGAAAAGACGTGGTTTCTGCAGTTTGGCTGTTGTGAATTAAGCCGCTGTTAACATTCTCATGCACATTTTTGTGTGACCTTAAGTTTCCATTCCTCTCAGGTATACACCTAGGATTGAGAGCACTGGGATACATGGTAAGGGTATGTGGAACCTTACATGAAATTGCCAAATTGTTTTTCAAAGTCACTGCGTCGTTTTGCATTCCTACCAATAGCGTAAGAGAGTTCTAGTTGCTCTGCCTTCTTGTCAGTGCTTAATATTAGCCATGCTTTTTCCCTTTTAATTTTAATTATCATATGTAGTGACAGGTGTGCCTCTCACTGTGTTTCAATGTGCATTTCACTAATGACTTGCGATGCCAAATGTCTTTTGACATGCTGATATGCTATTCAAAGGTCATTTTTTAGGTAAAGTGTCTACTCTCAAATCTTTTGCCCAATTAAGGGTTTTTTAAATCAAGTTTTGTAAGCTCTTTATATATGTTCTTTTGTCAGAAATGAGTTTTGCTGCAGCCTCATTTTAAAATCAAGGCCCAATCCCCAAGGGTGAGTCTCCACACCCCTCAAAGTCACAGTCTTGTATTCACAGAAAAAATCTGCCCAAATGCCCATCAACTCACGAATGGATTAATAAATTGTGGTACATGTATACCATGGAATACTATGCAGCCTTAAAGAAAGATGGAGACTTTACCTCTAATTCCTTTTCTACAGGCCTTCTTGCTATTCTTCAAACATGTCACACATGAGCACACCTGAGGACTGAGTGAGTTTTTTTGTTTGGATTGGTTACGCTCTAGGTATCTATGGCTCCCTCCCTCACTTCCTTCACTTCTCTGCTCCTATTTTACCTTGTTAGAGAGCCCTCAATTACCTTTCCTGATGTGACTTTCCTGTAGAGAAAACAACCCACACATATATTTCTTTATATTTTCACCCAGCTCTGGTTTCTTCATAGCATATGAGCATTCCATGCTTCATAGCAGATGTCACTACATGAAAGTATTATATATTTGTTGGTTTAGTGTCTACTTCTATCTTTGCCATATTAAACTCATGAAATAAGGCCTCTACATGTGGCTAACCAATTCTCCCAGCACCATTTATTAAGTGGGGATTCTTTTCTCCAGTATATGTTTTTGTTTGATTTATCAAGCATCAAATAGCACTAGGTAGCCTGTTTTATCTCTAGTTTCTCTATTCTATTCCATAGAGCTATAACTCTATTTCTGTGCCATTACCACTCTTTTGGTAACTGTAGACTTGTAGTATAACTTAAAGTCTGGTAACATGGTGCCTCCAAATTTGTTTTTATTTCTTAGATTTCCACTGGCTATTCAGGTTCCCCTCCTCCTCTGGTTTCATATGAAACAAAGTACTATTTTTCAAGTTTTTCAAAGAATGACATTGGGACTATGATGGGGATTTCACTAAATCTTTATGTCACTTTGGGTAGTATGGACATTTTTAAAATGCTCATTCATTCTAGCCATGAGTATGTTATGTTCTTCCATTTGTTAATTTCTTGTATTATTACTTTTCTCAGAGTTTTGTGGTTCTCTCTGTAGAGATTATTCATGTCTTTTATTAGGTATGTTCCCAGGTATTTCATTTTCTTTGACGCTACCATGAAGAGTATTATGTCTTTCATATGATTCTCAGCTTGACTATTACTGGTGTATATGAAAGCTACTGATTTATGGACATTTATTTTATATCCTAATAAGCTACTATATTTCTTGATCACTTCCTGTGCACCTCACCACTCACAAAAATTGATTCTCACTGGATAAAAGGTTTAAATTTAAGTCATGAAATAATAAAAATTCTAGAAGAAAGTGTGGTTAAAACTCTTGATGATATTGACTCAGGAAAATATTTTTATGAAGAAGACCCGCTTGGCAATTGCAACAACTCCGAAAATTAATAAATGTGACAGGATGTAGCTGAAACGCTTCTGCACAGCTAAGGGTATGACGTCTAAAACTTATTGACAATCTCCAGAATTGGAGATAATTATTATCATGCAATTAATCTGACAAAGGACTGATAACTAGAATCTTTAGAGAACTAAAACTGATCAACAAGAAAGGATCAATCACATTTATAAGTGGGTAAGAGACATGTATAGAATCTTCTCTGAAGAAGACAGATGAATGGCCAACAAGTACTTGAAAAAATGTTCATCATCCTTCATCATCAGAGAAATGCAAATCAAAACTGACCTGAGATAGATCACCTAGCCCCAATGAGAATAGCTCCCATCACAAAGTCCTAAAGTTGCAGTGGCTGGCATGGAGAGAAAGGAATATTTTTACACGGCTGGTGGGATTGCAAACTAATAAAGCCTTTATGTAAATAAATATGGAAAATCCTCAAAGAGCTAAAAGTAGACTTTATATTTGATATTGCATTCCAATTACTAGGCATCTACTCTAAAGGGAAAAAAATTATTTTACGATAAGGACATTTGTGCTAGAATGTTCATCATAGCTCAGTTAGCAATAACTAAGACATGGAATCAACCCAAGTGCCCATCAACCCATGAATGAATTAATATACCATGACATATGTATACCATGGAATATAGCCGTAAAAAAGATGGAGACTTTACATCTATTCTATTAATCTGAATGGAGTTGAAGCACAGTCTTCTTAGCAAAGTTTCACAAGAATGGAAAAACAAGTATCCAATGTGCACAATACTAATATGAAACCAATATAAAAACAATTGCATGTCCACATGGTAGAAAAACACAATTAAATTCAAGGAGGGGGGAGGAAAAGAGGAAAAGAGAGGAAGGAGGGGGATTGGTAAACTCTCACCTAATGGCCACAGTGTAAGAGTATACAGGACCCCTCCTGGTGAATGGCTCAACTACAACTTGAACTTTACCTAGCAAACACAAATAATGTTACCTAATTATTTCTGCCTTCATATTAATTTGAAATTTTAAAACTTCCTATAGTACAAAAGAACAGAAAAATAAATTGATGAGAGAAGTAATGTGTTTCACTATTTTGTTTATCACTGTTCTCTAGTATCTGGTAATTTAGTGAATGGCACATAAAATTTATATATTAAACAGATAAATTAAATAAATAAAACTGAAATGTTATCATTAAAATAGTTTTCTTGTTTAACTATTAACAACAGATTAATTTTGTTTTAATCTATTTGTATGAATAGTCAATTATTCTGCTTTCTAGTTCTCAGAGTTTGATTTAGTACACTAATTTCTGTGTAAAAGAGAATGTAATAATGCTCTACTCCACCAATAAGACTGAGCTAGTCAGGTTTTATTTAAATAAGTGTATCCAAGAAAAGCATTGAGAACAGTGCCTGGAACATGGGAAGCACTCCACAAATGAATATTAGCTTCTACAATTTGTAATGCTGCAAAATATATGGAGAATAAATCATAAATAAACTGAGTAATTTATTCAGTCCATAATTACAATATTGATAATACCATTGATTGAATCCTTCAGAACTCTTCCTATATAATTTATAGAAGTATATACTTTTTTTTTTTTTTTTCAGTTTTTGGCCAGGGCTGGGTTTGAACCCGCCACCTCTGGCATATGGGGTCAGCGCCCTACTCCTTTGAGCCACAGGCGCCAGCCTAGAAGGATATACTCTTGATGAAAATATCCTACAACAGAGAAGATGCAGTTTTTAAATATAGAATAATTACCATTATAATTTTCTGACTCTCCCATGCACCCCAGAATAACATTACAGGTTTTTGGCTTTGACTTTTCCAAGTTTAGAAAATTTTATGCATTGATATTATCTTTCTTAGTCCCTAATACTCATTTTTTATTTTCATTTGCAGGAGAACACAGGAACACTCAGTATTGCAATTCTATAACTATTTCATGATTGCTTTTATTTAGCAGGAACAAAACGCAGTATTCTCAAATTAATTAATTTTGATAATTACTAGAATTCTTAAATTTTATTTTGTTTTTCTACTTCGAAAAAATCATTTATTATGTACTAAATATAATTGTCCTTTGTTTTGGCTTCTTTATTTCAGTCCTAGAGGTTCTTATTTCTAACAAAAAAATCAAAATATTAACATAATTTATAAAGAGGAAAGTGAATTCATTTGCTTTTTACCCGTGGTAAAATACACATAACTTAAATTTTGGATTTTATCTTGTATAAGTGCATACTTAATTGATATTAAGTCATTCCAATTATTGTGCAGTCACAAGCACCATCCATCTCCAGAAGTTTTTATCATCCCAACAGAAACTCATTCCCTCTTCCCACAAGCCCAGGAAGTCATATTCTATTTTCTTTACTTATAAATTTGACTATTCTGGGTAACTTGTGTTAATAGAATGACACAAAATTTAGCTTTCTGTGTCTGGGTTATTTTACTTACCATAATATTTTCAAAGTTCATTTATGTATTAAATTTTCAATTTCAAATTGAAATTGAATTGTAATTCAAATTTTAAATTGAAAATTTAATTCATAAATGTATTTCAATTTTTTTTTAATAATTTTATTGAATCATAATTATGTACATTGGTGCAATCACAGGGAAAATCAATTTTTCAAAGTATAATATTATTCTATTATGTGTATATACCACATTTTGTTTATTCATTGGTAGATGGACATTTGCGTTGCTTCTACACTTGGAATATTGAGAATGGATACTCCTTATATGAACATTGGTATGTAAATATCTGAGTCTATGCTTTCAGTTATTTTGAGTACAACCCAGAAGTTGAATTGCTGGGTCATATGGTAATTAATTCTGTAGATTTGAAGGCTACTTTGCAACTCCCTTCTGAGCCAGTACAAATAAGATTGTGAGCAAACTCCCCCAAATTATGAGAATTATGACATCTCCGTTCCTGTAAAGTTCATGATGGAAATCTCTGAGTGTGATCACCTGAATCCTAAAGTTAGGAGTTCAGTCTCTGCCAAGGCTAATAACAAACCCAAGATTTGTTTCCACAAAGAAATGAAGAGGCCAGTTTTCTGACCTATGAATCTAGGAGTAGGTAACATTATTTTCTAATTGGGGCTATCTAGATGTTAGCTACACATCTTTATTTGCTTTAGACATAATATACATTAATGAATCTCCAAAGTTCCAAAACCCAGTGACAAATGAACATTGAATATAACCTGATGTACTTCTCTGGAAGCCTGATGGTTTACTCAGTGATGGTGATTTCAACACTGGCATATAGTCTCTTCTATATTCAGAGGTCTTTCAAATATTGGTCTTGGGACTTAATAGTATATGTACATAAATTTGTCATTTATTTTGATTAGAATATGCTCTAACCAACTAAGTTCCCCCAAACTGTGTGAGATGTCAACCTTCTCAATTTCGCAGAGCTCAGTTTCTCTCTTCAGCCATACACATTTCTTTTAAAGACTTCCACAGTCCTCGTTACTTTCTATTTATTGGATATAATCATCATGATGTAATCAATATAGTGGAACACTCTTGTTGTGGGTTGTTAAGACAGTTAAGATCTCTGTAGATTTCTTTATGACAGAGAGCATAAGAGCAGAAATTATTCTGAGTTAATACAATGAAATCTACTGTTGACCCTGGTAGGTAAAAGCAAGCTGCTTCTGGTAATGTTTATAAATAAGAATAGAGAAAGAAAAGCAATTGCCAACTCAACAACTGTACATCAGACACCTGTGGCTTGGATGTTTCATTCCATTAAATGTATCAACTCTGGGTCTTCAGTGGGAATTGAATTATCTCCTTATTAAGTTTGCAGCAATCCACAGGTGTTCTCTGAGATACATTTACTTTCTTCATAACTTAATAATGACAAATATCAGAATAGTAGTCAAAATCATTTCCTCTGTGTCTCAGTCCATTCAGGCTGCTAGAGAAAACTCACTCTGGCTAATTTATAAATAACAGAAAATTATTTCTCACAGTTCAGGTGGGTGGGAAGTCCAAGAACAAAGGCCATCAGTTTTGATGTTTGTGGGTTCCCTAATTCATAATTGGTGTCTTTTTGCTGCCTGTTCACACTGAAGAAGAGATGAACAAGTTCTTGCGAGCCTCTTTCGTAAGGGTATTAACCCTATTCACAAGATCAGACTTCCTATGACCTCATTACTTGCTAATGGCCCCACCCTTCAATATTATGACATTATGGATTAGGTTTCAACATATGGGCTTGGGGAAGAGACAAACCTTGAGACCACATCATCTCTGAAATTCCCCCAAGAAAGGAATATTGCTATGGGTGTACCATGTATCATAATGGTCCTCAATGCATGGGTCAGAGAGTCAATATGGGAATTCTGTCTGTTGCTAAGAAGGTAGATTCCTACTTAGTACTCAAGAACACAGGAAATAACTATAGGGTGCTTCTGTTTTCTGTATTTGAGCATAGACTAAAATTTCACTTATTACATAAGTGTCATAACTCTCCATTTTGATAATTCTAGCATAATTCAACTCTCTATCGAACAAATAAATATTAGTTTCATATGAATAATAGTATTCACCCTTTCATAAAGAGCACCAACATATCAACATAAACCTACATGAATACTTGTTCATTTGTAATTTACATATTTCAACTTGAACTATGAAATAAGAATAAAAACATTGCTCTATTTGTTTTCTACGCATGTTGTTCATGATGAGTTTCAAAGTCTAAACCAACAAGATAGATTATCAATAAAATTTTCAATGCATATATCAATTGATCTTACTTAAACTATATTGGAGTTGATTCTTGGAGAAGTGATGATATCAAACCAGAAGAATGCTTTTTGATGACATAGTACAAAAGACAAAAAGTTATATGGCAACCAAAATTAATTATGAGAAACATGGAATGTGAAAGAACCGGACTGTTATTTTAAGCATTCAAATTTTCTAATGAGGTAGCATCAGAAAAATTTAAATTATGACAGGAAAAGTTAAGATTCACACTTTCATATAATGCATATAGTGTTTTAATCATTCCAGTATTATATTAAGTTACATTATCCAGTTTATTAAAGTCTCTCTTTGAAAATATGTTTTTATATCAAATTTAGAAGGGCAAAAATATAGACACTTCTGAAAAGTCTAGAAATAATCTAACTCGGAATATGGTTTAAGATATTCTAAGGTTATAAGTCTTTCTATTTATTTATTTATTTTGTTGTAAAAAAATTATTTGAGATAAATATATATTTTACTATTTTTCATCATCTTGGGTTTTTTTTTTATTGTTGGGGGTTCATTGATGGTACAAAGAATCAAGTCACATTGATTGATTTGTGAGGTAAAGTCCTTCTCATAATTGTGTCCTGACCCAAAAAGGTTTGTCACACACCATGACTCCCACTCCCCTCTCTCCTTCTCTCTCTCTCATCTCCCTTTCCTCCACCTCCCACCATGTACTAGGTTATTAATTGTCCTCATATCAGAATTGAGTACATAGGATTCTTGTTTCTCCATTCTTGTGATGCTTTACTAAGAAGAACATGTTCCACTTCCATCCAGGTTAATACAAAAGATATAAAGTCTCCATCTTTTTAATGACTGAATAGTATTCTATAGTATACATATACCACCGATTAATACATTCCTGGATTGGTGGGCATTTAGCCTATTTCCACATTTGGGGGATTGTAAATTGAGCTATGAAAAACAGTCTAGTGCAAGTTTCCTTATGGTAAAAGGATTTTTTTTCTTCTGGGTAGATGCCCAGTAATGGGATTGCAGGATCAAATGAGAGGTCCAGTTTGAGTTCTTTGAGAGTTCTCCATACTTCCTTCCAAAAAGGTTGTATTAGTTTGCAGTCCCACCAGCAGTGTAACAGTGTTCCCTTCTGTCCACATCCATGCTGCCAGCATCTGCAGTTTTGAGATTTTGTGATGTGGGCCCTTCTTACAGGGTTAGATGACATCTTGGGGTGTTTTTTATTTGCATTTATCTAATACTTAGGGATGATGAGCATTGTTTCACATATTTGTTAGCCATTTATCTTTCTCCTTTAGAGAAGGTGCTATTCATCTCTATTGCCCATTGATATAAGGGTTTGTTGGCTTTTTAAATGTTGATTAATTTGAGTTCTTTGTAGATTCTAGTTACCAAGCTTTGGTCTGATTGAAAATATGCAAATATTCTTTCCCATCGTGCAGGTTACCTATTTGCTTTGGTAGTTGTCTCCCTTGCTATACAGTAACTTTTCGGTTTAAGTCCTATTATTTAACTTGGTTGTTGCTGAAATTGCCACGGAAGTCTTCTTCATAAAGTATTTCCCCAGGCCAATATCTTCAAATGTTTTCCCATGATTTCTTAGAAAATTTTTATTGTTTTACACCTTAAATTTAGGTCTTTTATCTATCTTAATCAATTTTTGTGAGTAGAGAAAGGTGCCAGTCCAGTTTCAGTCTTTTACATGTGAATATCCAGTTTTCCCAGAACCATTTCTTGACTAGGGATTCTTTCCCACAGTGTATATTCTTGTTTGTTTTATCAAAGATTAAGTGGCTGTAAGATGTTAGTTTCATCTCCTAGTTTTCTATTTAGTTCCAGATATCTATGTTTCTATTTTTGTTCCAATACCATGTTGTCTTGGCCATTATGACCTTGTAATACAGCCTAAAGTTTGGTAGGCTGATACCCCTGGCTTTGTTTTTATTACTAAGAATTCCCTTGGCTATATGGGGCTTCTTCTGGTTCCATACAAAATGAAAAATTATTTTCTCCAAATCTTGAAAGTATGATGAGAGTATTCAAATGTGTAGATTGCTTTGGGTACTATAGACATTTTAACAATATTGATTCTTCCCAGCCATGAGCATGGTATGTTCATTAGTTAATTTCTTCTGCTATTTCTTTTCTTAGGGTTTCATAATCTTCTTTGTAGAGGTCCTTCACCTTTTTTGTTATGTCTATTCCTAAGTATTTCTTCCTTTTTTTTTTTTTTTGAAGGTACTGTAAAGGTAATTGTGTCCTTGATTAGCTGCTCATCTTGGCAGTTATTGGCATATGCAAGGCTACTGATTTGTGGACATGGATATCCTCAATATCCTCATATATCGCTGTATTTTTTAATCACTCTCAGGGGTCTTGTGGTTGAGGCTTTGGGGTTCTCTAAGTATAAGATCATATTATCAGCAAAGGGGGGGAATGATCTGCCCCCATTTGGATGCCCTTTATTTCCTTCTCTCGCCTGATTGTATTACCTAGAACTTCTAGCACTATGTTGAATAGTAGTGGTGATTCAGGACAACTTTGTCTTGTTCCAGCTCTAAGTGGAAAAGCTCTCAGTTTTTCTCCATTTAGTATAATATTAGCTGTGGGTTTGTCATAGATGGCTTTGATCAGTTTAAGAAATGTGCCAACTATGCCCATATTCTTAAGTGTTTTTAACTAGGAAAGGATGTTGAATTTTATTGAATTTTTTTTTTCTGCATCTATTGAGAAGATAATATGGTCTCTGTTTTTGCTTCTGTTGATATTATGAATTTCATTTATGGACTTGCATATGTTAACCCAGCCTTAGATCCCTGGGATGAAATCTACTTGATTGCGATGAATAATTTTTTTTAATGTGTAGCTGTAATCAATTTAATGTGTAGCTATAATTGATTTTATTGAGAAATTTTTCGTCTTAATTCATTAGTGAAATTGGTCTGAAATTCTTGGTTTTAGTTGGATCTTTTCCTGGTTTTGGTATCAGGTTGATCTTTGCCTCTTAGAACATGTTCGCGAAGATTCCTTCCTTCTCAATGTTTGGAATTTTTTTTTATTAAATTATAGCTGTGTACATTAATGCAATCATGGGGTAAAACACGCTGGTTTCATATAAAATCTGAAACCATCAAACTAGTTAACATAACCTTCATGGTATTTTCTTAGTTATTGTGTTAAGAAATTTATATTCTGCATTTAGTAAGTTTCACCTGTACCCTTCTAAAATGCATGGTAGGTGTGGTCCTACCAATTACCATCCCTCCACCCATCCTCTTCCCTCCCCTCCCTCCCTTACCCCTCTCCCCATATTCTTGTGCTATAGAAAGTTATAACCTTCATATGAAAGCTATAAATTAGTTTCATAGTACGGCTGAATACATTGGATACTTTATCTTCCATTCTTGAGATACTTTTCTAAGAAGAATATGTTTTTCAGTATAGGTATAAGCTCTTCTTTGAAGATTTGATAGAATTCAAGAGTGAATCCATCTAGAATATGGCTTTTTTGTTGTTGTTGTTGTGACATTTTTTACTGTTTCTTCCATCTCAGTTCTTGAAATTGGTCTGCTCAAGAGGTGTATATCTTCTTGATTAAGTCTAGGGAGAGTGTGTGATTCCAGATTTTGATCCATTTCCTCCAAATTGTCAAATTTTTGCACAAAGTTTCTTGTGCTCTGAGATGGTCTCTTGTATCTCTGTGGCATCTGTTGTTATTTCCTCTTTATTGTTTCTGATTAATGTTAACAGAGATTTTTCTTTCCTGTATCTAGATAACCTGGACAAATGTTTATTGATTTTATTTATTTTTTCCAAAAACCCAACTGTTTGCTTTCTTAATTTTCTAAATGATTCTATTGTTTTCACTTCATTAATCCCTGATTTAATTATGGTTATTTCTTTTCTTCTGCGGGTTTGAGATTAGATTGTTCTTCTTTTTCCAATTCCAGAAGGTGGTTTATGATTTGTTCTTCCTTTTCCAATTCCATAGATGGTTCATGAGTTTGTTGATATGCTCTATGTTTTTCAAATGTAGAAATTTAATGTGATAAATTTCCCTCTTACGACTGCTTTTGCTGTATCCAACAGGCATTGGTAGCTTGTGTCTTCATTATTATTAAGTTTGAGGAATTTAGCATTTTTTTCTTTCATCTCTTTCTGAACTCAACTATTATTCAGTATAAGGTTATTTAATTTCCAACTGTGGGGATGAACACTTGTCTTAGAGTTGTATTCCACCTTTATTGCCCTGTGGTCTGAGAAGACACAAGGTATAATGTCTATTGTTTTAATTTTGCTGAGACTTAATTTGTATACTGTGATGTGGTTGATTTTGGAGTGTGTACCATAGGGTGATGAGACAAATGTATATTCCTTAGCTTTGTGATGCTATGTTCTGCATATGTCTATTAGTCTCACTTGTTCTAGGGTCACTTTTAAGTTCTTTGTATCTTTGTTTAGTTTCTGTTTACAGAATCTGACCAGTTCTGCCACAGCAGTGTTAAATTCCCTGTCTATTAGGGTGTTATGGGATATCATATAGCTCATATCCATCCAAATCTGTTTCATAAATCTGGAAGAATTTAAGTTGGGTGCACAAATATTTAAAATTGAAATATTTTCTTATTGTATTGTTTCTTTGACCAGTATAAAGTGTCCATCTTTGACTTTTTCAACTTTAAATCAACTTGTATCTGAAAATATGTTGGAACCCCTTCTTTCTTCTGATTTCCATTAGCTTGAAATGCTGTTTTCCATACCTTAAACTTGAGTCTTGATTGTCCTTCAATGCTAGGTTTGTCTTTTGGAGACAGCATATGGATGGATTTTTTTAATCCAATCAGCCAGTCTGTGCCTCCTCAGTGGTGAATTTAGTCCATAAAGATTTATTTATTTATTTAGTCATTCATTTATTCATTTTAACAAGTAAACAGTTTATTAAGAATTATACAATGGTATGATGTGATACAGTATAAGCAAGACACTCAAGATAGGTATAATAGTACTACTCACACAAAAACTTAAATTTCACCCAAAACAAAATTCACAAGACAAAAGAGAAAGCAATTTCACTGTTATAAAATAAGATATTTCA